>APFE030810344.1:117540-138452 GCA_000404065.3 Pinus taeda
GGCAATCTTTTCATATTTTACGAGTCAGGTGAAAAGAGCTTAAAGAAGACTCATTTTCGAGGAACGAGTGATGGTTTCGTGTAGCAGCTGATTCCAGGTAAGATTTGGAATTTTCCAATCACAGCAGTGTCACAAGGATAGCTAATAGAATCACTCTTCGCAGATGTTCCTCGAAGGGGTAAACAATCATATGGGGGTGAATGATCAGCTAAAAGCAGAGTGGAGGTGATGATGAGAACACGACCAAGGCTCAAAAGCTGGTGATAAAGCATTCAAAATGTTATTTACCGGTTCATTTTCTAATGAGCTTAAACACTGGAGGAAACATTTGCTCATGACTTATGTTTATTTTTTAACGAGCTTGAACTATGTGCTAAAACTGCTTGTGGAGGGCTTATTTTTTAACGAGATTGAACCCTACGGTAACATTGCTTGTGATGATGGTCATTGAGTCTTTGATTCACCATTATCCTTTTGTTCTTTCAAAGATTGTACTACCTATTCATTTTCTTCATCAAACCGATTAGAAATGAAAACGTATGCCTGATAAATGAGTTAAGAACACTAGTATTTTACTTGAATTACGTGCATGGTAAATTAAAAGTGACTTTTACCTCTCATTTTCCCATTTCATTTGAATTTGGTTTGTTGGAACTCTGGAGGTGCTTTTCCCCCCTGATTTTCACCAGCGGATTCTGGGAGATTCTGTGGACGATTCTCAACGCCATTTGGACTAGGTAGGAGCTAAACTTGTGCTTTTCAATTGCATGCCTTTCATTTTGGATTCTGAGCTTGTTTCCTTGTTCTGCTGAGCCTCTGGGGTTTGAAGAACTCGCCCTGGGACCATCACACCCTTCCTTAATCGAAAGGTGCGATGCATACTGATTTTCTCACTGACTAGTCAGTATGCATCGCTCCTAGTACACTTACTGGGGTGCGATGGGCACAGGGAGGAAAGTTTTTGCACAGTTTCCTCATGGATTTTTGCCTGTTTTTTACCAAATGAAGATCCTGACTCTTCTCTTGTTTGTTTTTAAGAGATTCATTGGAGAAAAATGGTTGTTATATGGCGAGAATGCGAGCATGAAGAAGAGGACGTTGTTTCTTTACATGATCCAGGCACAATAGCTGCATTGCAGAACTGTGGCTTGTTGAAGTTTTTCCGTATCTCTAGCATGAGTCAACAAATCAGTTTGTTGCAATATTTCCTCAATGCCTGGGATCCTATCAACCAAGTGTTCCATATTAGGGGCAAATTGATCCCCCTGACAGTCGTGGACATCTATTTTCTGACTGGTTTATTGAGGCATGGAGCCCCTCTCTCATTATCAGGCTCCACCCATGGGGGTGAGTCTGTGAGGGAGTACATTTGTTGGCACTACAGAGAGGGATCTCAGCCGATTACGGATGGCAAGATCAATATCCAAGATGTCACTGACCGGCCCTTGCGGACCATTCTGTTCACTTTTGCTAGACTGGCTGGTAGTTCTGCTCTTCACATATCTAACAGGTCTTATATGCAGTATCCTTGGAATGCCTTGAACCGAAGGTGTTCAATTGGTGTGATGCAGTACTCTCTGTGATGAAAGAACAATTTACCAAGGTGAAAAGTAGAAGATCCAAGAACTTTAGTTATGGTTCTAGTTTGACCACTTTCGCCTTGGAGAAAATCCCACTGATGCAGTCGCAGTACATTTCACTTGGCCTACCTCCACTGACTGAACCACGGATGCAGAGATGGGTTGACCTCATGTCTCGGCATGCTAGCCAGCCCCATATTTATTTTTCTAAGACCTTCTTCAAGTGGTTCGATCGTCAGGAGATGGTTTATGCCAGGTTCCCATATGCTGGTATGGATTTCCGAGGTGACCCGGATTTGGTGTTGTCGGCTGGCGAGGAGTGGGGTGCCATGGGTAATTCTTATGACCATATCTATATTCATTTTTCTTTATAATGTTCTTATGTTTTTTGATCAAGACTAATCAAAACTCATGTGCTCATGCAGACATTGGACCAGTTCGACTGGCAGTACGCCACAGAGACCCAGTGGCCGCTCCAGCAGGAGAGGCTGTTGGGAGGGCCATCCTTCACGACCTTGATGTGGTCGAGACTCTTTCAGCACTACAGGACCAAATCGAGGGTCTTACCCTTGGTATCCCAGATGTGAGGACCAACGAGCTGCCTTTGCGGTTGCAGCGACATACTACTAGAGTGCCGAGTCGATGGACTAGGCTTTTACGCATGATTGCACAGGCGATGACTAGTTATCACCAGCATCATTAGACTAGGGTGCCCCCTAGCATTTTGAGTTTTGGGTCATTTGACCGATTTTGTCTTGGTTACAGAACATTATGTACAGAATATAAATAGTTATGAAATATATTTTCGATTTTCGGAGCTTTATTTTGGTTAAGTTACATGATCCTACTGCATATATTGATGTGATGCTTCTTTTTATAAATTTCGCAAATGTCTATCTAGCACATAATTTGCCAATGAGTCTGTTCATGTGTTTAAAATTTTGGAAATATGTTGATATTGGATGAAATCGAACTGTCTTTCCAAAATTTTGACTCTTAGGAACATGCGATAGATAGCTGGATTTTGTACAGAATAGACGCCGGTGAGTTGTAGAATGACGAGCTGTGAGTCTAGCCTGACGACAATTTGGCATATGCCATGTGTGATGGCATCATAAAGGAGTTCTATCAATGCACTGTACTCAACGATATTGTTCGTAGACCGACCAATACACACTCCTCTGAAACTTACTAACTCGCCGTTGGGATTGAAAATGGCCCATGTCGCAGAAGACAGGTTCCGTGAAATACGATTTGCTCCATCGGCATATCCAACGAATGATTCCAGTACGTTCGACATCTGCAACAAATGAAAAAAGTGGATTACTTAACCAAAATACATGCTCTTGGCGAAAACAAAAATGTAACAAAAGCATGAGGACTACTACGCGAAATCAAGCATAGTAACGCTTGAGGTACAACCCGTTGCGAGGTTGCGCTAGTGGAATCCCATCATATTCCATCAACTCGTAGGCTCCTTTTGCTAATACTCATTTAACAATATAGGGACCCATCCATAATGATTTGAATTTCCCTGCTGCCAACTTATCGGATTCTTGGTCGTAAAGTAAGACCAGGTCACCTTCTGAGAAGACGCAAGGTTTGACATTCTTTTCGAACTGTGCTTTGACTCGTTTCTTCGAAGCTGCATCACGACGAGTTTCATCCAATTGGATTAGTTCCAAGAAATGAGCCTCTTCTTCTGAGGTTTCGGGGAGAAGGTTGACTGTGAGTTTGAGGGACGAGATTTCACATTGAACAGGTAAGATTGCTTCCAAACCATACACAAGTTGAAAAGGTGTGAATCCAGTTACATTTCTTACTGATGTCCGGTATGCCCACAAGGCCGAGTATAGGATTAGGTGCCAATCCCATTTGTGGACTCCGATCATCCTTTGCAGCATGCGCTTTAGGACTTTGTTGATTTCCTTAACTTGTCCATTAGCTTGTTGATAGTACAGAGTAGAGCTATCGTGGGACAATCCTAATTTGGCAACCAACTCAACCATCATGTGATTGCGAAAATGCGATCTGTGATCTGTGACTATGGCCTGTGGAACGCCGAATCTGGATACTACGTCATTAAAAAAGAAAAGGGCAGCCGTTTTGCCACTGTTGTTTAATTTAGGCATCGCGTCGAGCCATTTGGTAAAATAGTCTACCTTGACTATGATGTACCCATGCCCCCGGCCGAGGTGGGGTTACATGTCATGAAATCTATGCCCCATTTGGTGAATGGCGCAACAGCTACTACTACTTGCAGCGGTGCGGGTGTTTTCTAGTTTTGTTATCGAAAATTTGGCAAGCATGGCAACTTCTAACTGCAGTTATGCAATCTTTGAACATTTTTGGCCAGAAGTATCCTACTCGCAAAATTTTTTGTGCCGTAGCATAACCAGATTGATGCCCCCCACATGCGCCTGAATGATAGTCATTCATGACTTTTTTGGCCTCCTCATGGGTGAGGCATCTCCGCAGAATTGTATCGATGCCACGACAGTAAAGAGTATCACCGACGATTACGTAGTCTTTTGCTTGGTATCGAATACGTCGTTGTTCAGAGCGAGAGGTATTAGACCTATATGTTTGTGCCTGGAGATAAATGATTATATCTCCATACCACAGATCACTTGAAGATATCAGAAACAAATTTTCATCCATGATTGCTTCTTCGGATGTTGCATCATTGGACGACGATGGGAGATCGCATAGTAACTCTGTGAATACCAGGGCTTTCTTTGATTTGGATTTTTTGAATTCCAAATCAAACTCTTGTAGAATTGCTATCCATTTTGAATATTTTCCCCCTAGCAACTGTCGCAACAATACATAAGTCATGAGGTTGCAATCTGATAAAATGGTAGTTTTCCTGAAGAGGATGTAGTTTCAAAAACTCTGTATCGCTTGAACAGCTGCAGGGGCAAGCTTTTCAATGTAGGAGTATTTCATTTCCGTATCATTTAAGTTTCGGCTTAAATAATATATAGGATGTTCAATTCCATTGTCTTCTTGAACTAAAACCATTATTATGGTCGTATCTGCTACAGCCAGATACAGGTTAAAGTCTTTTTGGTAATCAGGAGCATACATTAATGATGCTTGTATTAGAGATTTCTTTAAAGCATCAAAGGAGGCTTGCGCGACCTGGTCCCAAATGAAGGGTACTTCCGTTTCAATAGACGAGTATAAACCTTTAGCTAGTTTGGCGTAATTTAGAAGAACCTCCTGAAGAAATTTGCTTTCCCTTGGAGTTTCCTGAATCTGAAGCAAGTTTGAAGGTGGAGGCAAATCAACGATTGCCTTGAACCTTGCAAGGGTCGAGACGAATCCCATCCTTTGAGACTACGAAGCTAAGTAAACAACCAGAACTGACACAAAACACACATTTGTGCGGATTGAGTTGTATCTTGTAGTGTCGGCAACATAGAAATATCGCTCTCAAATGGCGCGGATGATCGGTCCGCTTTCGCGAATGAGCTGGGAGATCATCGAGATATGGTTGAATGATGTTTTGATGTCATGGAAAGCACATAGTTCATTGCTCTCTGAAAAGTTGCCCCTGCGTTCCTTCAAACCAAAGGGTAGCTTGCGATATGTGAATGTGCCCCATGGACAAATGAATGCAGTCTTTGACTGGTCCTGTGGGCGGATATTTATTTGATTATACCTGGAAAATCCATCCATAAATGAAAATATTTTGCATCCGGTGCATTCATCAATTATCTAGTCGATAAAGGGTGTAGGGTAGATTTCTTTTGGAAAAGCTTGATTTACATCTCTGTAATTGATGCACACTCTAATAGTTCCTTGTTTTTTCATCACAGGAACAATATTCGATGCCCAATCGGTTAGAGGAACAGGGTAAATGAAACCAGCATGGAGGAGTTTTTCAACTTCTGCCTTGATGGCAACGAATTTCTTGGGGTGCACCTGCCTTAGCCGCTGTCATACCGGTTTGACATCTAGATACATCTTAATTTCGTGTTCAACTATGCTTGAGTCAATACCTAGAATTTCATCATATGACCAAGCAAAGACATCTCTAAATTCGCGAAAGAGAGTGCTATATATTTCCAGTTCTAAGGAAGAACAAGATTTGCCAACATGAATATTCTCTACAACATCTGTTTTAGTTGAGATATTTATGGCAGTAGTCTCTTTGATATTGTATAGGTTTCTCTCAGAATCCACTGTTTTTACATTATTTTCAGAAACTCAAATATTGAAGGATGGTGTAGGTTGCCAGAATTATCTTTTTTCCAGTTCAAAAGATGGGAACGACGGTGGTAATCTTCCCATGGTGCCCCATCAATTATCATCGATTGAATGATTCCTTCATTTGTAGAGTGTACTTGCAACCAAGGATCTAAAGGGGTGCCATATTCCTTAGACCTATCTATCCAAACGCTCGATGAGCGTTGATGCAGGTTTGCCTCCCATGCTGAAAAAATTGATTGCTATAATATTTCTAGTGGGGTTAGAGGCAAAACTTGCGGATGATCCATTTTAACATCGTTTTCTGACATCTTTTGAATGGAATATATCATATTGCAGGTTCCTACATTAGCCACTTCCGCCAAATTTGAAGGAGGTGGTAGGGTAAAAGTTCCCATTAACATAGGGTCTTTTAGTAGGCCTACTCCAATATTATGAAGCGTGTTAGGGCTTCCATGGATCATCAGAATGCTTCCCATAACTTGCGAACTGTTGGGGAGAAAAGTTTGTTGGTCGATGATTGTAATTCCTCCCTAGGATGGAAATGCAATTTTCCTAAAGTAGGTCGACACAACGGCTGCCATGGCGTATATCCAGGGTCTTCCCAGTAGGATGTTGTAATCGAGGTTTCCATCTATGACTTCAACATCGATTTCTACTCTTTTGCCCCCTAGTTCGACTTGCAAGTTACTTAGTATCCCATACGGGGTGTATGTTTGTCCATTAAATGCTTTCAATGTCATTGACAATCGTGACAAGGATGGAGACCCTAGAGTTTTCCAGCAACTCATCGACATGATACATGTGGATGCCCCCTCATCAATAATCATTCTATGAATAGTTTTTTTGAGGGCTTGCACTTGAATGAGGAAAGCTAGTTGAGCTGGCAGCTGAGGGTCATCCTTTATGATTAAAAGATATAAGATTGGAATCCATTGGGTCAATCCCACCTATTGCTGATAATAAAGCCAGCTTTTGGGAGGGGCAATTTCACAGTACCTCAAGAGTCGACATCGCAGAGGGCGATTGGGCTAAATCCTCCACTATATTATAGTGTTGTGCTCCTCGGCCATGAGGATTAAACGTCGATTTGTGTACTACTCGCTTTAGTGGTTTTATTGTTAATTCAGGAATGATGGATGGCACAACTTCGGTTGAAGCTATTGTTGAACTACTAGGTTGATCATTATCCTTGTTGTTAAACATTTGTGGACCCGTAATCTTTACTCCTTGTTGATATGAGAGCGTCATTCAGTTTCTTTGAAACTGATAACATTAGCACCTGGGACGGGGAAGCATTTTTCGCTAGCCACCAGATTTGTCCCTGGGTTTGGAAACGGATCAGTCAATACAGTCGAGGTTTTTGAACTTTTTAAAGATTTTCTATGTTCTTCTTTATATGGACAGTCTCTGGTCCAGTGATCCTCGTCACATATATGACATGGATTTTTTGGTTTCCCTTCCCAGAAGGGTTTGCAGAAGATTTTCTAGGAGATGAGTCCTCCTAGTTTTTCTTCTTCCCTTGTTTTTTCTTTTTGCCTCCTGGCTATTTGGGTTCTTTGCCTTTGTCTGTTGACATGACATTTACTTCCGAGGCTAGAAGTTCCTCATTTGCATTTTGACTCGAAACTGTGCGGGCCTTTTTCGATGTAGCCTTTGAGGTTTTAGTGCTTGTCGTACCTATCACACCATTGCTGGTGTTAGCACCTAAATCTGCCTCAGGGTAAAAGAAGGCAAAATTTAGGGTAACCACAAACCATGCTCATTCTGGTAGCTAGCCCTACCAGAACAGGGGAGGGCTCTCTCTGAGTCACACTCAATGAATAGATGAAACGAAAAGGACTGAGATGACTTTCAAACGAACTATTTATCTTAGGCTAGTGAGTGAAAATGAAAATAAGGAGTGATTTTTATGAATGATTGTGTTTCTGGGATGTTATGGGACCACTGGACCTCAATGAACAGAGAACTTAACATAAAGGCACATATTATTTCATGAGGCAAGGTAGGCGGAAAGCATAGAAATTTTAGTTTTAAGATATGGTGAAATGGGGAGATTGATTAAGAAGGTCAAAAGGGCATGGAAAACATGAATCCTTTTCAACAGAAGAACGAACACTGTAAATGAAATTTTCCCACAGGTAGAGCAATAAAATTGAATTCTACCTAATCTCACTCGAAAAATTTCACCAGAAATGAATACGAAATGAACTATGAAACATAAAAAGAAATGGAGAGATTGATTAAGAAAGTGAAAAGGGCATGGACAACATGAATCCTTTTCAACAAAATAATGAACACTGTACATGAAATTTTCCCACAAGTAGAGAAATAAGATTGAATTCTACCTAATCTCACTGGAAAAATTTCACTAGAAATGAATACGAAATGAACTATGAAACATAACAAGATACATATGAAACATAAGAGACACACTTTCTACACTCACAACCACATGAATCTCATGAAATATAGTCGTTTCCTTTCATTAATTCTTTGTAAAAATATACAGTGCAGAAAAAAAGTTTCTTTCCCACAGTCCCCCAAAAGTTACAAGCCAACCAACCAATTGCTTTGCAAATGGTTTGCATACAATATATAGAATGTGTCATGAAGAGATAGAACGCCAAAGGGTCACAAAATGAAGGTGGAGAGCCAAACATCAACTACAGGTGTAGCACCAAAAACATGATAGATGGCTTGGGTGACCCTTTGTCTTCCTTTGCCACTTGGATAAATTCCCATCTTGAGTGAGAATACTTTTAAAATCGTCGCGCTCCTCCTCCTGTGCGTCACGCTCTTTTCCAGGTGACTTTTGGAGGCCTTCCTGGTGTCCAAAGTGAGCGTAGGATAGCACGTTGGAAATTCTATCCTGTCTATTTTCCAACCCCACCAGCATGTTTCAATTTGGAGTTCATTTTCCCTGCCAAAAATCAAATCTCCCAAGACTGGTCAAACTGTGCCAAATGAGGCTGCCTCAAGGTAGAGTTCTGCTGCGGTCAACGTTTGATTGCCTTCCTCAACCCCAAATTGAGCTCGTGATAGCTCATTGGAAAGGTATTTGTATCTAATTTCTAACACAGCTATAATGCTTCAATTTGAAGTTCATTTTCCCTGTCAAAAATCAAATCTCCCAAGACTGGTCGAAATGTGCCAAATGAGGCTGCCTAAAGGTAGAGTGTTGTTACAGTCAACTTTTGAATGCCTTCCGCAACTCCAAAATGAGCACATGATAGCTCTTTGGAAAGATACTTGTCTCTAGTTATCGTTTGGATCATCAAGAAAGTCATTTGGCCAACCAAGTTAGGATAAAACGTGATCTTCCCGAGGTCGCTCCAGAGGTGCATCAATTCTCCTGAGACAATTGTATTGTTGACATTGCTTCAAAACCATGAGACATGTGGAAAACGTGAAGAAGATTTTTCTTCCATGGGTTGTTGTGGAAAAAAAATCTCTCAGTTTTTTCAAATTCATCTTTCCTTTCTCAAAAACATCATTTTAGTGAAACATATCCCGATGTGTGGAACAAGGGATTTCCCGAAATGAAGCGAAATGAAGGGGATAGGGAGCTTCTAAATTCTTGAGGAAATTTTTGGAAGTATGGAGGGATGTTAGGAAGTAGGGGAAAGTGGAATCTCAGAAATTTAGTGAGGGGAAGGGGTCCAAAAAGGCAAAACACAGGCCCAACCATAGAAAATTGCCAGGTTGTAGCAAGAAACTAGTGTTTGTGCGAAAATGAGGAATTTGGGGGATCTAAGTGATGGGAAGTGTTTGATAAGGTATATTATGGATAGGGGAAGGTGTATGAAAATCAGGATACAAGTTTTTCTGATGATTTTACCATCCAAGAGAAATTAGCTTCAAAACCCTAGGAGACAGAAATGAACCTTGCCTAGGCACAATTGAAGCACGAACAAGGTGTGAAATGACCCAATGGAACTTGACATAATGATGACAACCCTTTGAATGATGGTACACGCAGCTGAATGGTGACATGGACCAACATTTGGACAACTTTGAAGGAGTACAAGTAAACCCTAGACCAAATGCCTAGTGACAAAATTTTGCTTGAAGACTCAATGAAATGACAAAATTTGACCTTGGCACCTTAAAAATCACTTGTGTAAGAGCATGTTTGATCACTGGAGGAAGGCTGCAAAGACTGACACTAACATTGGCTCCAATGGGGGATGGTAGCTCCTTGGAGGTGCCAAGGACAGTAGATCTCTGGAAGAGCTAGACAATGCCTTTTGTCCATTGGGCTATGGAGTCCATTATTCCGACAATCCAACATGACTCAATTTATTGACTGAAACTTGACTAAAATTGACTCAATGCAAACTGAAATGACTAAATAAAAAAAAATTGAATCTAACAAACTAACTCAAAACACTAAGAACTGAACTTAAAACTTAAAGCTTGGTGGTAGTGCATGACCACCTGCATTTATTACAAGACTATATATCATCAAACTATATCAAACTGCCAATGTAACCAATCAAGAATATGGCTTCTTGACTGATTCTTCCAATCAGATCTTGTGGTCAACAATTGATATTGGTAACTAGGCATCCAAAAACATAATTTTCCATGATCTCCTTCATCACTGAATACTGCAATAATAACCTTCGCTGTTGTCTGTAATAAATCTGCCATTGGATCATGAAAAACATGAAGATTCTCCTCCTGCTAAAGAAAAAAGATGTCTTCTTCTTTTGATTCTGGTCTTCCTTCATAATGTACTTAAGAAAAAGTATGTTCCTGGTCCTCAAAAAATTATGAACAAGTAGATGAGAGGATTTCCTCTTCAAAGAACACTTCAAAACATGAAAAATATGAGGAAGAATCTAAAATGGAATCCATAATGGTCTGGTCGGCTATAATCTGAATATATTTATGATCATCTTGACATGATATGACAACTAGATTCTCATTACATTCATCACATTCATAAGTCATGAGAAAAGCAACTTCAAGTGATTCTTGAAACCCAACACTAACATTTTTATCATCTACCATAAATTCATCTAGAGAAAGCTTTTCACTTACTTGACTGAAAATCTCATCTTGTTGTTTATGAACTGACTGGATTACCTCTTCATGAAGGCTTTGTTCTGATGACATGAGAACATTTGGACCCAAAACTTTATCTTCTTCTATGGACCAATCTGAAATGACACTTTTTCTTTCATCACTTTCAGCCATATGGAACTCTCCAACCTGATGATCTATTTCATGTAATTCATGTTGACTGTCAAGATGCAAAATTCCTTCATTTTCCACTGTACAAATATCTTGATTCTACTGCAAAGTTTCCTGAGCATCTTGATGGGACTCCTCTAGTTTCTCTTCATGTTGCTGAAATGGATTCTCGTAAAAGGCTTCCACGATCTCATCATCCATAAAATTATCATCCTCATAGTATTTTTCAAGGATTTTAATAAAAGTAGAAGCATGTTTGCAACAGTCATGAACTAGATTTAATGATAGATAAGAATCTTTATATCTTTCAATGAACAGGGCATGAAAATCCTTTAGACGGTAAATACAAGCAGCGGGCAAATTTTCATACCAAGATCGAGCTTCACCTTTTAGAGTGGCCATGAATATCTTCATTAAGAAATATTCAGGAAAATCAATGTTCAACTTGCGAATATGCATGTGAAATCGAACTAGATGTAAAGTAGCGTCCTTCTTACCATCATCTTTAAACGTAGGCAGATTCCTTGACCAATATACCTTCGGAATTTTATTTGGGAAGCCTGGGATGTATCTCGGCTCATGGGAACTATCTTCTTTCAATCCGCTCCATTTTAAAAAAAATCTCAAAGCTATTGATCCCTTTGCAGTGGAAAGCTACTGATCCCTTTGCAGTGGAGTCACCATGAAGCACTGATTGTTGGATTCTTCAGTGAAAGGAGTCACCAGGTGAATGATTTCAGCCATCTTCTTATGTCTGATCATTGTTCACCATCAACCATCATATCTGAGCTTTAGATATGTCCTGGGGCAAGACAATATACAAGCAAACCATTTTCTTCCCCAGCGGAGTCACCACTATGTTAGCACCTAAATCTGCCTCAGGCTTAAAGAAGGCAAAATTCAGGGTAACCACAAACCATGCTCAGTCTGGTAGCTAGCCCTACCAAAATAGGAGAGGGCTCTCTCCGAGTCACACTCAGTGAATAGATTAAACGAAAACGACTGAGATGATTTTCAAACGAACTATTTATCTTAGGCTAGTAACTGAAAATGAAAATGAGTGATTTTTATGAATGACTGTGTTTCTGGGATGTTATGGGACCACTGGACCTCAATGAACAGAGAACTTAACATAAAGGCACAAATTATTTCGTGAGGCAAGGTAGGCAGAAAGCATAGCAATTTTAGTTTTATGATATGGCAGAATGGAGAGATTGATTAAGAAGGTGAAAAGGGAATGGACAACATGAATCCTTTTCAACAGAAGAATGAACACTGTACATGAAATTTTCCCATAGGTAGAGCAATAAAATTGAATTCTACCTAATCTCACTCAAAAAATTTCACCAGAAATAAATCAAATGAACTATGAAACATAATAAGAAATGGAGTGAGGATGGACCAGTGAAAGAATGGCGGCGACTCAGGCAGGTTCGACTAGGGTTTTCAATAAGTTTGCTGCTCCACAGTTCGACGCAGCCAAGGATAGCTGCCTCCCCTCGATGCCTCCTCGCCCTGGCTCTGCTCCCGTGGTTGGATGGCCTTTCTTGTGGGTTCCGCGCAGCCCTTCCTTCGTGCGTTTCTCTGCTGGCGAAGGGGCGGACTACAGATCCAGCGATCCTCATCAGCTTCACTTCTCCCGTGGCGGCTATGGCCAGGCACCCTGCTGGGTTATCTGCTTAGCCATGATTGGAAACCGCTTCCTGATAGCGACGCAGCAAGAGTTCCCTTTGCGTGAGGGCTTCGTTCTACCTTCATGGACGGTGTCTCTCCACTGTTTGGTCCCCTTTCCCCTGAACAGTTATTGGGCGAGAAGCTGGGCTTCTCTTTATGTCCCTCTTCCCTCGTTCCAGCTCCTCTCCGAGCGTCTTTCAAAAACTGGAAGCCTACAAATGCCTCCAGGAAACCTTATTCTCAGAATTTCTGAAATATGCCCACGCGGGGGGGATGTGTGGCAAATTTTCGAAGGAATACAACAAAGAGAAATGACCTCTCGGAGTTGGTTTCAAAAAAACTGCAGTGAGAAGCAGTTTCCGGTGGAAGTCTGGCCTCTGCTCAGCCCAGCAGAAATTGCAGCAGTTTGCCTCAGAAAGGCCCTGCCTCCTCTCGAGCTTTACCAAGTGACTGAGATAGCTTGCTTCCCAGCATAGGGTAATACAAAGCAGGCACAGATTGGGTCCCTGTCAAGTTATGCTCGCAAAGGAAAGTAGACCCCGAAGCTTTTCGAATCTTTCCAGATCTGTATAGCGCTTTTATCAGGCAAAACTTTGCTTCAGTGGGTGAGCTCCTCAGACCTTGTGTAGGACCTCAAGCAAAGACTGAACCTCAGGATGGGGATTCCTTCTGTCTCTCAAAGGCTCCTCTTCAAAGGTAAATAGCTTGATGATCTCTTGCCCCTTTCCTTTTATGATATTCAAAGAAATGCTTCCATCATTCTTTCCCTTCGTTTGAGAGGGGGGGCGTTCGGACAGACTTCTTCAGCAGCAGAATTCTCATACAAAGATGTTGTCCATGCTTAGAAAACCAAGAAAGCTGCTACGCCAGCCCAAGCTCCAAAACCTTTTCTGGTGGACAGGCTGGAGGAAACCCCCTCCATAGATATCATGCATCCAACAATGGACAGGCAGCTCCAGTTGTTTACTGAATTTGGTATTATCTGCA
Organism: Pinus taeda; assembly: GCA_000404065.3. Taxonomy (NCBI): domain Eukaryota; kingdom Viridiplantae; phylum Streptophyta; class Pinopsida; order Pinales; family Pinaceae; genus Pinus; species Pinus taeda. Next base: position 131,199 of record APFE030810344.1, read on the forward strand.
AGTTCAATGGGCTTTGGCCAAGCACAACAGATCTATACAAATGGGTTCACTCTAACTGGACTAACAACTGCAAGGTTCCCTTCTGCTCTAAAGGTTTCTTCATTGTAGTCTTTGTTGACAGTGAGGATTATCAAAGAGCTTTGACGGAAGGACCCTGGTTCTGGGACTCTGCTGGGCTATTCTTAACCCCATGGTTCCCAGATTTTGATCCCTCCATAGCTGTCATTACCAAACTCCCCATATAGGTCAGACTTCCCAACCTCCCAGTACATTTATGGCACTTTGCTTTTTTTGAAGGAATCGGTAACACCTTAGGCCGCTTTCTAGCTACAGACACATCCAGAGGGGAAAAGGGTATCTACACCTTCGCTAGAATCTGCGCAGAAATAGATATGAGTAAAGGTTTACCAGAGCAGATCATTCTCAAGGTTGGTGACTTCTATTGGACTCAGACCCTGGATTACGAGAACACAACTTTCTGATGCATACATTGCCATCTCACAGGGCACCTTCATAGAACGTGCCCAGCGATCCCAGCCCAAAAGAAGAAGGTCGCTCCTAAGACGAAATCCAAAAGTTGGAAGCCTAGTCACCCTCCCCCCATGGATGATTTCAGTTCCAGTTCTGATGAAGAGGAAGTGAATGAGGATGAGATGGATGCTTCGCTTGCATAGGACACGCCCCCTACAGGTCTTGAGGAGTCTCCCGCCCCTCCGCTCTTGCAGAAACGATCTCTTGAGACCTCTCCTTCAGACTCAGACAAGGAGGTCTCCGCGTCTGCCCAGCTTAGTGTGAAAATATTTCCATCCAAGCCGGATCAACTTGGATGGGTCAAAGTTGGTAAGAAGAAAGGTAAAAAGGGCCGAACTGTGGATTCCACTCATGCTGGGTAGAATCCCTTACCGTGCTGTCGCTTCCTAGCTAGTCTGTTTGCTTCTTGTTTAAGCCCTGCCCTCTTCTTGTCTACTCCTCAAGGCTGAGGTGGATAGTGTATCCTTGCCGGCTGCCCTTTTTCTGTGGGGTTCTGTAGGCAGTCCTTGGTCAAGTTGTCTTGTTCTCTGCAGTGCTTCGGGCTTTAGTCTGCTTGAGCAGTCCTTTTGTACAATATTTTTTGTTTCTTAATACAAATGCTTACTTACAAAAAAAAAAAACAAGAAATGGAGAGATTGATTAACAAGGTGAAAGGGCATGGACAACATGAATCCTTTTCAATAGAAGAATGAACATTGTACATGAAATTTTCCCACAGGTAGAGTAATAAAATTGAATTCTACCTAATCTCACTCGAAAAATTTCACCAGAAATGAATACGAAATGAACTATGAAACATAACAAGATACATATGAAACATAAGAGACACACTTGCTACACTCACAACCACATGAATATCATGAAACAGAGCCGCTACCTTTCATTAATTCTCTGTAAAAATATACAGTACAGAAACAAAGTTTCTTTCCCACAGTCCCCCAGAAGTTACAAGCCAACCAACCAATTGCTTTGCAAATGGTTTGCATACAATATATAGAAAGTATCATGAAGAGATAGAACGCCCAAGGGTCACAAAATGAAGGTGAAGAGCCAAACATCAGATACAGGTGTAGCACCAAAAACATGAAAAATGGCTTGGGTGACCCTTTGCCTTCCTTTGCCACTTGGATAAATGCCCATATGGAGTGAGAACACTTTTAAAACCGCCCCGCTCCTCCTCCATGTGCATCATGCTCTTTTCCAAGTGACGTTTAGAGGCCTGCTTGATGTCCAAAGTGAGCACAGGATAGCTCATTGGAAAGTCTATCCTGTCTATTTTCCAACCCCACTAGAAGTTTTCAAGTTGGAGTTTATTTTCCATGCCAAAAATCAAATATCCCAAGACTAGTCAAACTGTGCCAAATGAGGCTGCCTCAAGGCAGAGTGCTATTACGGTCAACTTTGGAATGCCTTTCTCAACCCCAAATTGAGATTGTGATAGCTCATTGGAAAGGTATTTGAGTCTAATTTTCAGCCCAACTGGAATATTTCGATTTTGAGTTCATTTTCCCTATCAAACATCAAATCTTCCAAGACTTGTCGAAATGTACCAAATGAGGCTACCTAAAGGTAGAGTGCTATTACAGTCAACTTTTGAATGCCTTCCACAACTCCAACTTGAGCACAGGATAGCTCGTTGGAAAGCTACTTGTCTCTAGTTATCTTTTGGATCATCAAGTAAGTCATTTGGCCAACCAAGCTAGGAGAAATCATGATTTTCCCGAGGTCGCTCCAGAGGTGCATCAATTCTCCCGAGACAATTGTATTTTTGAAATTTATTCAAAACCATGACACCTGTGTAAAACATGAATGAGGTGTTTCTTCCTTGGTCTATTGGGGAAAAAAACCTCTCTCATTTGTTTCAAATTCAACTTTCCTAGCTCAGAAACATCATTTGAGTGAAACATATCCCGATGTGTGGAACAAGGGATTTGCCGAAATGAAGCGAAATGAAGGGGATAGGGAGCTTCTAAGTTCTTGAGGAAATTTTGGGAAGTATGGAGGGATGTTAAGAAGTAGGGGAAAGTGGAATCTCAGAAATTGAGTGAGGGGAAGGGGTCCAAAAAGGAAAAATACAGGCCCAACCATAGAAAATTGCCAAGTTGTAGCAAGAAACTAGGGTTTGTGCGAAAATGAGAAATTTGGGGGATCTCAGTGATGGGAAGTGTTTGATAAGGTATATTATGGATAGGGGAAGGTGTATGAACATTAGGATACAAGGTTTTCTGATGATTTGACCATCCAAGAGAAATTAGCTTCAAAACCCTAGGAGAGGGAAATGAACCTTGCCTAGGCGCAACTGAAGGACGAACAAGGTGTGAAATGACCCAATGGAACTTCACATGATGATGAAAACCATTTGAATGATGGTACACTCAGCTGAATGGTGACATGGACCAACATTTGGAAAACTTTGGAAGGAGTACAAGAAAACCCTAGACCAAATGCCTAGTGACCAAATTTTGCTTGAAGACTCACTGAAATGACAAAATTTGACCTTGATACCTTAAAATCACTTGTGTAAGAGCATGTTTGATCACTGGAGGAAGGCTGCAAATACTGACACTAATAGTTGGCATGAGAATATTTGTTTGATTTAAGAGGCTGAGGAACAGAAAATTCTGGTCTAGGAGCATCAGGGATTTTATCGTAGAGCATGCCAGACTGAGTATAGATCAAGTCTAGATATTGTGCACGAGCAATAAATTTCTCTTAAATGACGAATCCACCCTTTGCCACATCTTTTGTAATAGCAGGTAACAAAGACTTAATAAACCATTCAGCTAATAGCTGATCAAGAACATATTTTTTTACCATTCTACGACAACGTCGCCACTCATGAATATGATCAGATATGTGAGTGGCTGTCATTTGTTCGAAATTGGTAAGTAGCTCAGTTCCTATTTCGTACCTTATAGGTAACTGAAAATGGGTTAAAATGGTTGTGGCTAGGGTACTGAAGTTATCAAACGAAGCTCTAGGCAGTTCGATATACCACTTTGCTGCCGGACCAGTTAACGTGTGCTGAAAGAGGCAAAGCATGATTGAATCATCATTGAGAGTGTTTGATGAACACCATAGATGAAAGGTCATGACATGATTCGACGGGTCTTCGCCTGGATTTCCATTAAATTTAGGAATATCAGACGGAAGTTTATGCGGAATCACCGGCCACCAAGGGGCGTAGGCAATTAGATCGTTCGTTAGTCGACTCAGATCTGGTAACTCTAAAGTTGCCACGAAAGGCCACTGTTGATTCAGGCTTGGTTGAGCATACCCAAGATAAGATGGAATTGTTTGAGCAGTCAGTCTTTTCATACCAGCATAATGCATTTGATGTTGGTAACTTTGGTAAGGTTGATGGGCATAACCATTATGATATGGTTGATACGACTACCCATTACTTGCAAAGACTTGTTGCTCATATCCTTGGTAAGTCTATTGGAATTGTGGTTGTTGGTATTACACCAACCATGGTTGTGAAGTCATGGGTTGTTTTCCAGTACTGACTGTTTGACCAAGATGGGGATTGGTGTTCCCTGTTTGAACCTATGCCATTCCACTAGTTGGTGATTATGGTTTTGTCATGGGTACAAGAGTTTGTTCCATTACAACCTGCGAAACTTGAGGTTGGCATACCACTGGTGACGCTTGTGCTTGCGATACTGCCACAATAGCCGGCATAGTGGGGATGTTTGTCATAGGTAAACTTTGTTGTATTGAGCATACAACTCTTGGTTGTTGAGACAGGATTGGCACCCAACCGCTAGTTGTGATTCCAGCATAACCCAAATTTTGTTGTGAACTCACACATGGTTGTCCTTCCGAGGAAGGAAATGAAAGGGTATATGGCCTTCCTTATGACGGTAATCCAGTACTCAAAGGAATGATTTGCCTTTGGGGACCAGTTTTCCCAAAATGACCTTGTGACGGAACAATTTGTTGAGACTCAATGTAAGAGATTCTAGATATAATTTCGGACGAACAAATGGGAACAATCCATACTGTTGAGATAGCCCCTGGATGGACTCCATCCAGCGATTGAAAGCTGGTTGGGACAGACGGCACGCTAGTGAACATTGTTAGAATAGCAGAAGGAGATTTTGCTATTGCTGTGTCGGGTAACATAGTCCTTGATGTTGATGGTTGTTCAGACATATTAAGCCTATCCAAAATATTCCTCAGCGATTCTTCAGGAACTTTCGATGGCGGGTGAATATCTTCTGATGAAGATGGAGGATCTTCCATAATCTCTTCTATGGCAATCAATCTAGGAGGAAGAGGCAGACCGTCAGGTCCGTAAAATATTTATGGTGCCGAAGAAGATGTAAGTTCTGCAACAATAGACGGTTGAGTATTAATACTTTCTGAATTGGTTATAGACGGAGCCAGTTCAGGAATAGAAGTGTTAACCATCACACTAGGATCAGTTGTAATGTCATTTTGCTGTTGCAGAATTTCTTTTGTAGAGGCAAGGATACCAGAAATGTTCAGAGTAACTAGAGTCTCTGAGGATGTTGGAGTGCTTGCTCCAACCAACCTACGGGACTTTGATCCGGTTAAACAAGTTCGCTTCATCCGGAATGGTTTCACTTCCAGAGTCAATGACGGTTGACTCATAAGTCTTCGCGAATGATGGGGTTTTGATTGACTTTCTTCCACGATTGCGGATTACTTGATCAACTCAAAATAAAAAGGGATTTTTTTTTCGAATTAAATGAATTTTAGACACTTTGACACAACTTGTTTTTTCAATTTTAAAGGGTCGAGAAAAAACAAAAGATGACTCTAGTCGCCTTCGATTTTTATTGAGCCTAAAGTGACAAGCGCTCAGAGGACCTTTTCCTTTAAGGATTCTGAAAAGGAGCAAAATGGACTTCTTTGGAGATTTAGGCAGAGAGGATTAACAAACCAATTGCAAAACTGCAGAATACTTTTTACGGTACGAAAGTCAATCTTCCCGAATGCTATGTTCAGTGCATTGTGATCGATAGGGCGGCAGACACGGATTCCTAAGGATAAAGGATGCAGCCTATTGTGGTCTCCCAATATATACTCAATGGTACGTGGGAGCACAAGTTCGTACTGACACTTGTTGTATCAGAGTGGAGGAATCACCCAACCAACACTGAAAACAACAGTTACCAGGTTTTATGATGCCGGAATACGTCTCTAGCCTAGACCTCTAGATGTTGTGCATTAAGTTCCAAAGAGTTGTTAGATTCATTAAATTTATTTTAAGTTGATCTTGCTTAACAATTTTCCTTTCAGATTCACCACGTGATGTGTATATAATTCCTAAAATGCAGTCTAAGATGATAAACAAACGTTTAATCTTCTTTCGGAAATGAAAATCCTAGCTACTAAGGAAAGAAAGTTAACAATATTTCTGCAAAGAACACAGAGCACATGCTAAATGCACAATCCTAAATCAAACCAAGCATTCAAAATGAAAATGCACATGCATGCATTTTTTTTTAGCCTTCTTAATGTATAAATGATGATAAGAAAGCTATGTGCAAATTTGAATTACTTTTAAAGCGAAAGTACTCAACAAATTTCTTTTCAAAATGAAGTGAAGGTAAGAGAGACACTTTTCGAAATGAAAATTGCTTTTCGACACTTTAAAAACTACTAATTCAAATCATATGTAATAGTAACTGTATAATCGACTATCAAGAACAATGGGATTATCTTATAAAACTGAAAACGATAGCTATGACACTTTCAGATCCAGAAACAACAGTTCGACTATGCTAATTTTCGCAAAAGAGAACTGAAAATGACGCACAATACATAAAAAACACTTACAGTTCTTTGCACTAAGGAGGTGGAATAATGCAAGAGAAGGGGGTTTTCACAGAAATACACTAACTACAAATAGTAAAACTCCTGAATAAGACTCAAAATAGTGAGAAAAAACCATAGTCTGAAGGTAAAGTTAACCTTCCCTAACCATCGCACCTGTTACACAGTGAATCCAGTATGCAGCGCACCTACTGCACTCGAAAAGTGCGATGCATACAGACTGCCTTGAAGGCAGGGTGTGATGGTACCAGTGCGAGACTTTAAACAAGTTTTCACTCACAGTTTGCAATTCAGTTCAGGGATTTAGGCCGAGTAAGTAATGTTCAGTGTATGTAAAACACAGGGGTGATCTAAAGAGGTTACTAGAGCCACCACTTAGGGAAATTAGATTGTTTGCAGATCTATTATTTAATTCATAAACAAAACCCGAAGATAGACTAAAGCAGCATTGATCTACTTTGCATTTGTATAAAAAATGCAGTTCGAAGGCTAGCTGGCTTGACTTCAGGCCCCGTCTTTAAGTTTATAAAAGAAACAAAGTTAGATAGGCTAACAAACAATCTAGTCGCTCCCCAGCGGATTCGCCATTTTGTTACCGGGAATAGTGTCCACTCGGATGCTGATATTCCCACTAAGATGGGTGGATATCTTAGAAACAAACAAGTAAAGTCTACTTTCATTTTCCCTTATGAAAATAGACAAGAGGGAGACCAAGGAGACCAACCTTAGTCTTGCTCTTGATTTCCTCTCCTTCCTGATAGAGCTTTGCCACTTCTGCTTTGTCTTCCCAACTTCAAAGAGCACCTGTGGAATCACAACAACATACTACTATCGAAGAAAAAAGATCTATATTCATAAATAACACAGGACCAAATGTGTGTTAACCATACAAATGCATATATAAACAAGTACACA
>APFE030810344.1:154802-190651 GCA_000404065.3 Pinus taeda
AAGCTTAATGTATGCAATGGTCTACACAAGGCCTGATATTGCACATGTAGTGGGAGTTGTAAGTAGGTACATGAACAATCCAGGAAAAGAACATTGGATGGCGGTGAAGTGGATTCTTAGGTATTTGAGAGATACCACAAATCAAGCATTATGTTTTGGTGGTTCAAACATTGCTCTACAGGGATATGTTGATGTAGATATGGTGGGTGATAGAGATAACAGGAGGAGCACAATAGGGTATGTGTTTACTATAGGTGGAACAACTGTCAGTTGGGTTTCAAAACTGAAAAGTGTTGTTGCACTCTCAACAAAAGAAGCGGAGTATGTTGTTGCTATAGAGGCTAGTTAAGAAATGATTTAGTTACAAAGGATTTTGGATGAATTGGGTAAGAAGTAGGAGTTGGGCAGTTTATACAGTGACAACCAAAGTGCCATACAAAGCATATAAAACTCAAGTACCATTTCATACGGTCAACATTGGAAGATGGACAGTTGAAGCTAGAAAAGATATACACTAGCCAGAATCCTGCAGATATGTTAGCAAAAGTTGTAACCATGGAGAAACTGAGAATATGCTCAGTTTCAATTTGTCTCCAAGTATGATGAAGAAGATGAGAAATAGCCAGATCCAAATTGGAGTCATTGTCTAGCAAATGAAGTAGCAGTGGAGTTGCTATAATCAGTCTCCAAGTGGGAGATTGTTGGGTGTGGAGCTTGATTATCTTCTATATTCAAAGGTATTGCCGCATTGGACCCCAGTTCGAAATGGGGCGGCAACGTCACTTGTAAAATATTCACTGCAGGGGGGGTCCAGGGGTGGTGGTTGCGACCTTTGGGGCCCCCCCTTCCCTGGCAGGGGTTTGGGGGAAATGCCCCAAAGCTAAGAATAGATGTAAAATTGCCTTGTAAGATGTTGTAATTTCATAGTTAATTTGAGCCATTCATTAGGCAGATGATTTGACGGTAGAAGTTATGTTTAATTTAGTTTTTTTTACCCTAGAAGGCAACCCCTCACTATATATGAGGGAATTTTGTTACGTCTATGTAGATCTGTATTTCTGAGTGAGGAAGAGAGAGGAGATTAAGAGCGAAGAGGGTGTTATAGCGGATTTGCTTTAGGTTGTATCTCTTCAGTTTGCTAGATAATATAAAAAGAAGGACTGGCTGTTTGTCCGTGGACGTAGCTCAAACTGGGTGAACCACATATATCTGTGTCTCTCTTGTTTTATGCGTTTTTTGTGTTTATATTTATGCAATATTTTATGTGTTCCATTGCTCTGTAATATACATTTTTTCTAACATTATAATGCTTATGTGATGCGTGAATGTGTGTAATTATGTTGGATAAATGAACGTAAATAAGAATATATGTTTACGCAGTGTTAATTATGATTGGTTAATAAGATAATTAAGACACTTAGACTAGTTTGGTAATCTACACGATACACTTCTATAGCAGCATGAAAGTACTTGAGCCACAAGTTAGGTCTGCATGAAGGTCAATCGTACCCTTTTGTGGAGGCACTGACGATCGGAATAGAGTGCTAGTTTGGCCAACCCTAGAAGTAAGTGACTTGTGTGAAGGCAGGAATTAAAGGAATAAACCGACATCACGACCATCTCAGGGTGCAGAAACTTGGTTCTAGCATCCCCCCATACTGCTTCAGGTGAGACTTCTATCCTCGCTCCACGAGCTGATGCCAAGGGCCAATAGTGTAGGGATTTGTTTAGCTAACTAACACTCAACCTAGGTCAAGCCCCCAGAAGCCAACGAATGGTTTCTTTGTTGGGACCAGAATCTGCATAAGAGATGTGTGATGTCGTATCACTAGAATCTAACTAAGAAAGAGATTGAAGATTGGTCGGATAGAAAGATCCACGAATTCGTGGCACAGGAAAATAGAAGTCCACAACTGATAAAGGAACAGTGGCTTGACAATTACCTATATACAAAAATACACGAGATCTTTTTCTATTCCTTTCCAGCTAAGCTATACGAGTGGATCATGAAGCTAGCAGATAGCCAGGAAGGTGGAAACTTGACAATCCTATTGTTTGGACCCCGGAGCTAGTGCCGAGATTAGAAGCATTTGAGGATAAGATCGCCCACATTTTCGATCATTGGCTTGATCATGTCATAGGAGGATTTGTGACTAAGTTCACAATCAATACCTCAGTCAACTATAGTGAGGCAGAGCAATTCTTTTTCAAAGGACCGCGAGGTAAGTACGTGAAATATTTGAATACCTGGATTAAAATGTTATTGTGAAAAAAATGGGTTATGCAACTAATTTGATGTTTAGAGCTACATGAAGCGGAAAGAATTATAGGAATGAAGGAAGAAAAGGTCCTAAATATATTCCATTAATTTCACCTCTCCAAGGTGACGAAGAGGGACTAGTGCAGGTTTCTCTGTGAAGTGCTATTTAGTTAATAAGACAAGGGTTCCCATGACGGCCACCTCCGCCCACACCACCTCCAATTTTACCATCTTCACCTACGACTTCGCCCATGCTACCATTGGCTCCACCACATTTCAGTATGGAAAACTCAATGAAGTTGCCTCTGTTCAAAGGCTTGGGGAATGAGGACCCGAACCAATTCTAGGTCATTGTAAAAGCTGTATGGGAAGCTCAGGCGTTGTAGATGATAACATGAAGAAGGAAACCCTGGTTAGTGCTCTGCAGGATCACACGCTAACCCGATACATCAAGTACTTTAATGATAACCTGAATGCTGGAGTGGCAGACATATAGACAACACTGAATAAAGAATTCAGTAGGTCTAAATCTGAGGCACATTCAATTGTGGGGTTCAAGGAAATTGCAATGTAAACTAGGCGAGACACCTTGGGAATTAGATCAGAGGTTGAAGTGTAAGATCTGCAAAGCTAATATGAATTTAACAGACGAACAACATCACAAGTGGTTTGTGGCTTCGCTCCTGCCACGCGTTGTCACAACAGAAGATAATGACTCAGGTAGAGGCCTTGGAGATTGCAATGAGATTGGATGAAGCATTGATGAAAGATCCAAATTTGGGGGTTCAGATGATCCATGTGCAACTGAAAAATATTTTCCTGGAGATGCAAAGTTTGAAGTAGGACATAACAGTTCGACTAGAGGTGCACAAAGAGGTAGGGTGTCTGAAATGCAAGAGTCAGGGGCATGACAAAGATGATTGTCTGGTCTTTGCAAACTATATTGTAGGAGGAGGACCAATGCCTTTGAGGTCGGAACCTCAGGCAAGATTGAGCGTGGGGCCTACATTGTGGTGCACTATATGTCAGGTGGCAGGAAAGCATGCCACGGATAACTGTCATTTGTTGCATAAGTTTGTACAAACACCGCAACAACTATTCTGAAGCTTCTGTAGGTTGGTAGGGCATGATGAGCATAATTTTATAAGCTATGAAATGATGATGGATATAACTCCCACCTATAGGGTATAGGAAGAAATGCACCCCTTGACCAGAGCGCGGGGATGGCCAAAACGGGATTTCAGGGGTGCAGACTAGGTCGAGGATAGTTGATCTGCTACAATTGTGGAGGACCAAGACACTATACCAAGGATTTCACTAACCCTATGCATCTGTCATGCAAGTATTTCACTTTGTTTGGTCATGAAACAGGAAATTATCCTACGTTGATAGCAAGGATACGTAACAAAGGGGTGCTATCCCCTCAGCCGACTCAGAACCTGCAAATGATGAGGTTTGAGCCAGGCAAAGAGGATTCAAACATAAATATAGTGCTTTGAAGTGGAATCACTATAGGAGATGATAAGGGGAAACAACGTGAGAGAAACACATGGGTTCGCAAAGCTCTGTGAAGGAGACTAAGTTCGATTTGGAGCACGCACGTGAAATATTCATGGAGGCAAAGAAGAGCTTCGTTGAGGCTTCCACCTCAGGGAGAAAGGATAAGCCTAATCAGGAGAGGGACCCTTCTATGCTTACAACCTTCATGGAGACCTGTATGAAGTTACTGTGTGATAACAAGGTTGTGAAGGGACTACAATATCTTATAAACAGATGCATTAGAAACACTCTAGGTGAGTCGTGCATAGTACAAAAATTTGGTAGGCATAAAACAAGGACGGGACGGGAGATGAGACTGACCATGTAGATAGGAGAGTATGAGATGGATTAGGTTATCTTGGACCTGGGGTCAGACATAAATGTCCTACTGAAGAAGACTTGGGAACGGATGGGGAGACCCACACTGCAATGGTCTCTAAATAAGCTAAGAATGGTGAATCAACAGAAGATCATCCCCATGGGGCGGCTGTAGGGGGTGACTATAGATATTGAAGGTGTGAGCACGCTGGCTAACTTTGAAGCAATAGAGATTGTGGATGACAGCAACCCCTACCCTATGCTCCTTGGAATTGATTGGGTTACTAATATGAACAGGGTAATCAATCTAAAGAAGTGAAAGATAATATTTGAGAAGAAATCACTTTGTGTGATAGTACACCTAGATCCTACTGAAGGATCACACTATAGAACTAGTTCGTGATTATGAGAGTGATGACGATCTAGACTATATCTACAAGATAACAACACTTGACCAAGATTGGGTGAATCCAACAGTGGATGGACGAATTACATGGGATCGTGAGAGTTCATGCACCTTGGACTCTGATGAAGGATTAGAGCATTGGCATAATCAGTTACATGAAGTAACTACGTTGAGCTGTAAAATGATGACCTGGTTGCTACATTATGTGTCATCAAAGGTAAGAAATATGCCTACTTATGATGGCTTGAATGATGTATATATCGTTTTGGATGCATTGGAGAGGGAGGTATCGGAAAAGCAACGCTTCCAGGAGTTGGACTAGGCACTGCGAGCTATGCCCGCAAGATGGTGGGATATGCACAAGGGAAGCTTTGATGATTGGCGTGAATGTAGGAGGATGAGGAGAACACGCTTTGGGAAGCTAAAGGTGTGAATGAGAGACATGTATGATGTGCAGGATGATCAGCATGCGTACTTGGCCAAATGGGCTTAGGCTTATGGAGAGAAGCCCCGGCCTGAATGAGTTCACTTGTTTTGTCATACCCTAGATGTTGTATAGTTGAACTAGTATGTAGAAACAGAGCTTTGCCATGATACTAGTGAGTGGGATATTCTATGCGAATGATTCATAATGACGTTCAGCTTTGAAGACGGGTTTGACTGTATTGATGAGGTGCTACAAGAGGTGAAAGCAGCAATCTTTAAGATACCGCAGGATTATTTAGACTTGATTTAGCCTGAGTGGGCTACTTAGCTGAGTCACACACTAGAATGCTATAATGTGACCACTGAAGAAGAAGATGAGGATCCACAAAATATTAACATCCCTGAAACATAAGGTCACCGCGAGATTGAAGGACTATAGATTGAGAATGTTGATATAACCGTGCTACTGAAAACAAAATAGGTGAACATTGGTATGGAGGCAGAGCCCAAATTCATGAAGATTGGAGATTACTGGGATGAAGTGATGGTGGATAAAGTCACTGAATTGCTTCGTGAATACCAGGATTTATTCCCTACCAAGTTTACAGATTTAAAAGGGATAATCAAGGACCTAGGTGTTATGAAGATCACGTTGAATCTTGACGCAAAGCCGGTTAAGAAAAGGCCTTACCATCTCAATCCGAGGTATAAGGAGAAGGTCTACTTAGAGCTAGACAAGATGCTCATGGTAGGCGTCATTGAGCCTGTGGAAGAATCTGACTGGGTAAGCCCAATGGTGGTATAAGAAAAGAAGCAGAATGATGAAATAAGGATATGCATGGATCTTAGAAAATTAAATGATGCTTACATACATGATCCTTTCCTAAATCCATTCACTGATGAAGTGTTGGACAATGTAGGTGGCCAAGAAGCATATTCCTTCACCGATGGGTTCTTGGGGTACCACCAGATTAAAATCTTGTTGGAGAATAGGAGCAAGACAACCTTCATGACTGAGTGGGGTTGTTTCCAGTCCACTGTAATGTCATTTGGGTTGAAGAATGCACCTGTAATTTTCTTACGTGTAGTCATTGTTGCGTTCAAGGAGTTTATTCATAAGTTCCTAGAAGTATACTTTGATGATGGGACTGTGTTTGGGTTGGTGAAACGCCATCTAGAAAGTTTGTGCTTGATGCTGGATACCTGTCGAAGATAGCAGTTCATGGTCAATCTGAAGAAATGCATGTTCTATGTTCCTTTTGGGACCTTGCTAGGTCATGTCATTTGTAGACAAGGACCAATGGTAGATCCCATGAATATCGCAGTGATACTGAACTTGGAAGCACTAAGGAGTGTGAAACAATTGTGTGATACCCTAGGACACACTGCATATTATAGAAAGATTATCAAAGGCTATGCCCAGATCACCACGCCTATGGAAAAGTTGTTAAAGAAGGATGTCACGTTCTGCTGGAATGAGGACTGTAAGAAGAGCCTGGATGTATTAAAAGAAAAGATGGTAACTGTGCCAATTTTAGTCTTCCCGGATTGGAAGAAGTAGTTTCATGTACACATCGACACATCATGTATAGTGTTAGGAGCAATACTGAGACAGGTTGGTGGCGAAGACTTGGACCATCCTATAGCATTTGCAAGTAGAAGGTTATCTAAGGCAGAAAAGAACTATTCCACAACCGAGCACGGAGGGTTAGCCATGGTATACCTGCTCCAGAAGTTTAGACACTACCTCCTGGGAGGTCATTTTAAGATGTACACAGATCATTCTGTGCTGAAGTACCTGGTTAATAAGCCTCTGCTGGGGGGGAGAATCTGCAGGTGGCTGTTATTGTTCCAGGAGTATGATTTTGAAGCTATTGTGAAGCCTAGACAACTGAATGCGGGACCAGACCATCTGTCGTGCATCGAAACAGGGGAAGAGCCCACTAATTTGGAGGAGGGATTTCCAGACACGCGGATATATTAGTGTGTATCGCTGATGGTCATTTTTAGGATATCATACACTTCCTAACGATAGGAGCTACCCCAGAGGGATACACCATCCAACAAAATAAGGAGTTAGTGGTGTGCGCGGCATATTTTTCTGTCATTGTTAGGCATCTTTACAAAATGAGGTCTGATGAGATATTACAGCAATATGTACCTGAGTTTGAGAGGAGTAGCATCCTCGCGGATGCTCATGGGGGCATTGTGGGAGGATATTATGCAGGGAGAGCAACCGCACAGAAGATTCTACGTGTAGGGTTCTGGTGGCCAACCCTCCATCAGGATTCAAAATATTACTACATAGTGTGTGATGTGTGTCAGAGGATTGGTAGGCCATCATGGAGGGATGAGATGCCTTTGAATCCATAAATGATGTTGCAACCATTTGAGAAGTTGGTGATAGATTTTGTGCGACCCATTCATCCCCAAGGAAAGACAGGAGCAAGGTACATTATCACCATGAAGAAGTATTTGACTCGTTGGACCAAGGCACAGTCTGTGAAGGATTGCACATGTGCGACTACTACAAAGTTCCTCTTTCAGTATGTACTGATGCGATTTGGTTGTCCAAAGATCTTGATGAGTGATTGCGGTATGCACTTTCTGAATGAGACGATTAACACGCTGATAGAGGAATTTCATGTATATCACCAGAAGTGTACACCATATCACCCGTAGGCTAATGAGATGGTGGAAGCATTCAATAAAGTGTTGGAGAATGCAATGACCAAGGTTTGCAACACTCAAAAAAGTGATTGGGACCTATGCATACCTGCAGTACTGTGGGCCTATCGGACAACATGCAAGAAGTTGATTAGACAAACTCCCTTTAGGATTGTCTATGGTGTTGAAGCAGTAATGCCTATGGAATATATTGTGACTAGTCTGTGCATAGTGGGCTCATAGGTATGATGGATTGCGGAGCCCTGGAAAAAGGTCTCACATAGCTAGATGAGTTTGAGGAAGAAATATTTCTAGCTGGATTTCACCAACAAGTCCAAAAGCAGCGCGAAACAGCATGGCATGATCGACACATTAAGTTGTGCACCTTTAAGGTAAATGACCTGGTCTTGTTATATGACAACAAGTTTGATAAATTTTCAGGGAAATTCAGAATGCACTAGTTAGGTTCCTATGTCATTAAGGAAATTACCAACTGAGGAGTAGTATAGTTGATCAAATTAAATGGAGATCCCTTCCGAGGAAAGGTGAACGGTAGTCAATTGAAGCCATACACCGATGGTCCGGCCATGTGACTAGATGAAGGTAGCATAGTCTTAGCACTCCAGGAAGCTAAAAGGAGGTGCAGGACTATAAACTACACTACCCAGGTTTGGGGGTTACGTAATTTGAGGACTATGCGAAGCAAGGAAGTGTCATAGGGTTTACGGTAGTGCGAAGGGAGCTGCACTACCCAGGGAGAAATCATGTAGGTCGGCCGAAACGTGACTATTAAAGTCCTTGTTCATGATTTGAGGGTAGAAATGTGGCCTATTGTAGTGGGCAGCCCACATTTAAGATGAAATCTATGGCTCAGATCCTTGAAAATCTGCTACCAATCCAACATTAATGAACCGAATTTGGGGGGAATGGTCGAATTTTAATTCAAAAATCCCTATAAATTTGAAGTGGTCGTCCAACGAAAAACACTTGGCATTTTGATAATTGAGTTATTGAGCTCTTAGGCACACATGAATCACAAGCACTATGAACTTTTGATAGCTATTAAAGTATTTGAGACATTGCTGAAGGAGACACATGAGTTCTTGTAGAAAATCATGTCCGCGCCCACAGCATCCATAGATTCCAAAGTGGAGGAGTCGGTACTGGAAGTTGAGATGGAGGAAGAAGTAGCTGCTCCAGAGGTTGCCGAGGTACTAGCCGAAGTCTCTAAATCACTAAGAACGTAGAGACCAAAGCTGACCCCAACCAAGGAGACTGCCAAGAATAAAAAGGGCAAGCAGCCTGCCATATCTGTGCGCGCATCACCAAGGAGAAACCAACCAAAGCCCACCCTACAGGAGAAGGGAAAAGCCATAAATTTGGAGCCAGAGGAGGAAGACATTAAAGACATCCTAATGGATGATGATGATGTGGGAGTTAAAGTGGAGGAGGTTGAAGCCCAGGGTGCAGACCCTATTACACGGTTTCCTTAGTATGTACCTCCACGCAAGCCCAAGACCAAGGTGTCGAAATATATTGATGAGAGAAAGACCCCCTTGCAAAACCCTCTGATGCTATATGAGATTGTGTTCTAAGGACCGCACTCGATGTGGGTGCTGCTGCTAAAACTTGAGGACTGGGACTTGGCTGACCACGAGAATTTCCCACACCTAGAGACGGAGCAGCTGATGCGCCGCATCATTGATACGAATACCAAAATGACTGCATTGGAGCTGTGGAGGTGGCTTATAGGAGTAGACCAGGTAGGGTTGCTCAACCTACTTTAGGTGTTGCACTACAACCGCACACCAGTGACAGTATTACTCATCAAACAGCCACTGTGCTTGGTTCATGATGGGTGTCTGTGGCTGGAGGAGCCAATACCCATTATAGATAGATTGATTCACAGGATAACAAAATTTCTTTATACATGAGTGAATCCGTCCATGATATTTGGCAGAAAAGGTGGTAAGCAGGCTCTCACAGAATCCATGAAAGAAAAGTTTAAGATGGTGAAGAAGCTGCCCAGAAATGTTATATCAAGCATCTGCGATCCTATTGTGAAGGTAGTCATACAAATCTTAGCAGGGAAAGTGATGAGGAAGTGTCATGCCGATGAGGTGTCGGCACCTGTCGTCGCACTAGTAGCCCAGTGTGCTAAAGGAGTCGAGTTCAACTGGTTGGACTACCTTCGCGGAGTGTTCTTAGCAAACTGCTGCAAAGCGCAGGAGCTCAAGAAGAAGTTTCACTACATGTGGCTCTTGCTGTCAACTATGTTGGTAGCATGGGAGCTTCCAGAAGACAGCCAGTTCCCTTCGGTCGTGCCAGACCTCCCAGGAGTAGCAAAGTATTCTTCACTATGGGCAACCAAGGATGTGCAGTGAGTCAAGGATAGCACGATCTTCTGGATCTTGATGGAGATGAGCATTTGCATGGCCATCAATCAAAAACCATGGTTATCGCCTACGGTGTACACCAACCCACAGGTCTACGCAAAATTTAAAGCAGACTTTCATCATGTATCTATCATGGCGTGAAAGGACCCTGCGCAGAAATGGTACGACTTGCCTTACTTGGCAACAGATGACGTCATTGATGCAGTACTTCATCAATGGCCGGTAGAGTGGCGTGCTACAATAGACTTGGAGGTGGGAGGAAGTAAGTTCATCGTGCAGAGAAAGAAGGAGGAGGCCAAGCTTAAGATGACATAGCTATCTGAAAAGAGAAAAAAGGAGGTCGTTGATAAGGCCCAAGAAGAACGCGAGGTCATGCAGGAGACGACAAAGCAGACAGGTGGGACAGAGTGAGGCTCTGACAAAGGCATGAGGTTGCATTCACCTAAGATAGAGGAGGAGATAGAAGAGCATCACGACGCAAACCCACAGGAGATATCCACCCGCATCAAGCGCCCAAGGGAGCTAGAGAAAGGAGGGTCCAGGAAGAAATCAAAGGCTGCCAAGACATCACTAGACCCTATCACCCTAACAGAGGGTGATCTACATGATATTGGTGACACAGTGAGGGATGTCACCACAGAGGCCCTATAACAATTTGAGTAGCAGCAGTAGATCATCTTGGGAACTATTCAGATAGGGTTGTAGGATTTGCAGACCTGCACATCACAGGTTGGCATGGTGTCTACCAGCTTGGCTATTGGCACTTTAGAAGCTGCCTATATGTTGTGTGTGAAAGCCTCTAGTGCGATAGTGCTACCTGATGGAGAAATGACCATAGAGAATGAAGCTGATAGGCCCACTGTTAGCACCCTAAAGGGAGTAGGGTTGAATCTAGTAGTGCTCCCATGTGAAGTGTTCCACCTCTTACAGGATGGAGTGATTGTAGAGCTGAGGGCCCATGAGCACCGCGCCCTCCAGGTGATTAGTGAACAGCAGATCAACAATGACCAGATAGCACTACAATGAGAATTTTTCATCGTCGACAAGACCAAGGAAACCAATCAAAGCAAGTGCATTATGCAGGTTATCAAGGAGGCATGCCGAATGGTGCCAGAGTTGTCCATTTCAAAGGAGGAGCCAGTCGAGGTGCGTATCCGCAAGCTCTCCACAGGGGTGTGTGACACTCGTACTAAGATGGTGAGGGGTTCAATTGGAGTTGAAACTACAAATCACGAAACTACAGTTGAAGGCCCAGCCTTCAACTCTACCAAAAGTGAAGGAGCAACGAGCAAGCCTTGTCATAGAAGCAGTAGTAGTGGTGGATAGTGTAGTAGCAGACTGCACGCAACTTTTTGAGTAGTCGTTTGAGGTCCTGACAAGCTTGTAGGAGGACCTTAATGTATAGTTACTAGAGATGAAAGTGCACTAGCTACAATAACGCTATGAGAGGTTAATGGCATAGTGTGAACCGTCACACTGACACAAAGACTAGAAAAGTTGTAGGAGGCCAAGGAGCTGAAGGAACAAGTGGATGCAGTGCTACATAAGGAAGCAATGCTAAAGGCAAGAGTGAAGCCCTAGCTGGATGAGGCTTACATAGTGACAGTCTCTATTGAAGGAAAGCTTGCAACTTTGCAAGTTACACAGCAAAAGCTTCAGGCCGACAGTTCAGAAGCAGTGACCAAGCAGATGGTCGAAGACGCATAACATGCGGTCGCACAGTACACAACTAAGGTTGTGGTCATACAAGTCAAACTGGAAGGTCTTCGTGCAAAGATCTCTACACCTGCCGAGTGACTTGAGGGCGAGTCATGATGTTTGTGTTGGGGACCTATTGGGAATGGGATCCCCCAAGGACAATTTTGGGGCAAAAGCCCATGTTTTGGTTCGAATTTTGTAATAAACTTGTAAAGTCTCCGCATTTTGTGGTCACAGAGCATGAAGGTATCATGATTCATAAAGGGTTGTCTACCCTTAGTTTTTTAAAGTAAATTTGGCTATAAAATATCTACCCATGGTCTGTGGGCCATGGGATTGTATAAAAAGAGCTAAGTAAGTAAGCTCTAAGTAGTTCAAGGGGTTGAAGTAAGATAGTCATAGCTTTGAAGTAAGTATTCTAAGTTTTGGGTTGTAGTGCAGGTAGAGGCTCTACAGCTGAGTGCGCAGAGACCTAGGGTGGAAGTCTACAGCTGAGCGTGTGGACCCCTGCAGTTGTGTGCACAGGGGAGATAGAGTCTATAATTGCTTGAAGATATCAATAAAGAGAAGTGTTCTGCAATTTCTGTGTCTTTGTTCCGATTAATGCATCTTGACATATTATGTATGAATTTCCTTTATAATTCTCATGTGTTGCGCAAATGTATGTAATTATGTTGGATAATTGAATGAAAATAAGAATATATGTTTATATGGTACTAACCGTGATTGGTTAATAAGATAAGTAATACACTTAGAGTAGTTTGGGAATCTGTACGCTATGCTACTATAGTAGTGTGAAAGTACCTAAGCCACAGGTTAGGGCTGCGTGAAGGTCAATCGTACCCTTTTGCAGAGGTACTGATGACCGGAATAGAGGGTTAGTCTAGCCAGCCCTAGAACTAAGTCACCTGCACAAAGGCAGGAATAAAAGGAATAAACCGACCTCACGACCATCTTAGGGTGTAGAAACTTGGTTCCAGCATCCCCACATATTGCTTCAAGTGAGACTTCGTTCCTCACTCTGCAGGTGGATGCCGAAAGGACCAGTAGTGTATGGATTTTTATGGTTAACTAACGTTGAACTTGGGTCAGGCCCCCATAAGCCAACAAGATTGTATAAAAAGGGAGTCTTAGAAGAGTATAAGGTATTTGATAAGTTTTTGGTAGAGTTCTGAGTAAGTTTATGGGTCTATGAGAGCTAAGAGTGAAGAGTCTTAGCATAAGAAGAGGCTTTGTAGCTGAATGCACAGAGGCCTAGAGTAGAAGTTTGCAGCTGAGTGTGCGGACCCCTACAACTATGTGCGTAGCATACTTAGAGTCTGTATTAGAAATCTAGATTATCAATAAAGAGAAGTATTCTGGAATTATCTGTGTATGCATTATTTTACTCTTGTTATGAATGTTGCGATTATGTTATACTGAATACTAGGGTTATGAATTGATGTTATATTGATGTGTGAATCTATGTATTTTACCTTGTCATATGAATGTAGGTAAGAATATTTGTTTACACGAAGATAACAATAATGCATGTTAAAGTTAACCAATACTTAAGTGAATCTAAGTAAATAGAGAAGTAAGAGTAATTATAGAGGCACGTAAGTGCCTGATCTATATATTTTGGGTCCAC
Source organism: Pinus taeda (assembly GCA_000404065.3). Classification (NCBI taxonomy): domain Eukaryota; kingdom Viridiplantae; phylum Streptophyta; class Pinopsida; order Pinales; family Pinaceae; genus Pinus; species Pinus taeda. The sequence continues at coordinate 168,143 of APFE030810344.1, forward strand.
GAAGGATGATCAGAGACTTTCACGGAGGCTTCATGGACGAGTAAGGGAAATACTTTGATAAGCCCTAAAAGGCTTATCGATTTGCGCAAAGGAAGGGGTAGGGTATATAATCGACATCGCAACCATATGAGGGTGTAGAAACTTGGTTCCTGCATCCCCCCATACTGCATCGAGTGAGACTTCAGACTGTAGTCTGTGGATTGATGCCGAAAGTGCCAGTGGTGTATGGATTTGCTTGGCTACTTAACGCTGAAACTAGGTCAAGGCCCATCAAGCCAACAAAAATCCATTCTAGAAATCCAATCATAAAAATTGGCTACTTCTAATTTTGAGATTCTATTTTATGATTATAAGTGACCAATTTGTTATTTTTTCACATATGTTGATATTTAGAAGCTCACTAACAACGTATTTTGGTCAACCATGTAATCTATCTAGAAATATTTTACATCATTATGTGTGATTTATCTATTCATTTCAAAGGAAGATTTCTAGTCATTGTTTACAACAACCTTTCATATTTAAAGATTTGACATTTAATACTAATTTGTTGTTTCCTCTTTCCTTGAACCTTTTTCAAGCATCAATTGAAATACATCCTGAATTTTATGATCCTATAGGTAGATGTTTGGAAGAATTTCAGGGAAGGGATTTTGTAAATAGGGTGCTTCTTGTACATATATTAGCATTAGATGCATATAATATATTCAGTTTTATTTCTATTGGTATATTTATGTTTTTGTTACTCATGTTTGATTTACGCATTCATGCAGATAATAAGATGCTTGAATGGTTACATTGGAAGCATGACCTTACTTAGTCTTAGTCTACTTTTTAGATTAGGATTAGGTGTAGTTTAGCAGTTAGTTTAAAATAAATAAGAAGATGGTTTTGAAATTTGATAAATACATGGGAGAAGATGAAGATTCGATAGGTAAAGTTGTAATAAAATTCTCCTTAGTACACATTTACATGATTCATTTCCATTTGTTCTTAGTTTTCTATAATTTATTCTCTCTTTTAATCATTGTTTCTTTCTTATATTGTGTTGTTTTTCTCACGAGTATTGGCTTGAGTTAGAAAATCAACTTTTACCAATAAAGTAGTTGTGACAAATCTTAATGCTAAAAGGAGAAATTTTTAAAACTCATTCAGGGACATTTCCTTTATTTCTGAGTTTTTCTTATCATCCTACTTATTTTATTTCGAGATATGTTTATTCAAATTTACATGTTTTAAAGCAAGATTTGATAAAGGGAATAACATTCCTATTAAATTATCATATGCAAACTTTAATCACAACTCTCCATTTAGTTAGAGAATTTATTTAAATAAAATTTATCAAAAATAAACCCGCTAAGCGAGACAACATTTCATATGCTTGACATAATGCAAAGAACATAACAAGATCTCTGTTACTTAAGTCAAGATATTTCTTTTATCTTCTTTCACTTGAGTTTTAATTATTTCATGATTTTTCTTACAGTCGGTTTTCTTCTATTTTAATTCCATTTTTATTTGGATTTCTTTTCTCTTGTCTCTTGGTTGGATTTGTTTCCACAATATTTATTGGTCCCTTTTGCAATCCCCTTGTGTGCATATTTGACCTTTGCCTCTGATTTATTTAAGTAATATTACCAAGCCTTTTTAAAGAGTTATTTTTAACCCAAGTTTGGTTAATACTTGGGAATCTTTTCTCTTATCTAATGGAATCCATTAGTAAAAGGAAGAACAAAAATGAAATAAATCATTAAACTGCTATTTTTCAGGCTCATATTGAAGTTTTGACATCATTATCTTCTATCAGTATTTGAATTCTCTCTTACCTTAATACACATAAGAAAAATACTTTACAATAAGCTATATCCTAAAAAAAATACTAAGGTTACAAAAGAAACACACTAGTTTAGTATTTTATAACTCTTCCATGTCATCCCCATCTCTTAAGGAGAGGAAATGTCTCCCCATATATTAGCACAAATTACCAGAGTATAAATTAAAAGTTGTGTGAAAACCCTGAAAGATAGGGGGTCTCTGTAATGAGCCAGCCTGCCATGATCACGGGCTTTGATTGCTATGACATTATCGTATCTATTCACCAAGCCAAGATAATGGCTCACAACCCTTTGTTGTAAGACAAGAGGTCTCATCACGAGTTATCTTATTTGTGACTATCAACACTTGTGAATGGCATTGGCATATCTAGTCACCAAGCCAAGACAATGGTTTTCATAGTCATTAATGAAATATGTCTTCTCTGAAATACTAAATAGTAGAGAGGATACTGAAATTCCTTTGGGTTAAAAAGGCAACCATATCGAGGCTATGAACACCTGCTGGAAGTAGTGGTTCTACCTATGACAATGAGATTTCATCTTTCTTACTAAACACAATGTTGAACTTTTGTCCTTTAGTTTATGATGTCATTCATTAATGGCTATTGTAAACATGATCTTACTTTTATGCTTTCTACAAGATATGTTCAAAATGTTTAAACTTTGTTTTGAGGGATTTCATAGAGTTTGAATCTTAGCATAGCATTTTTATTTTATTCAGCCCTGTTCCTTTTCCTTTTAGGATTTCATTAATAATAAACTAGACATAACTGGTTCTTCCCAGTGTGTCTCCATTGTTTTGGTAAAAACACAAATCCCCCATTATTCACATAATTCTCATTATGGAGACCCTTTGATTGAATATTGGTGATGTCTTTTTCTGATTTTCTGAATTTGGATTGCTTCAATGAGCTTGATCTATTTTTGTCTTCTTATGAAAACTCATTTGATCTCATTTGGTTTTTTGGTATGTAAATGGTGCCTAAATGAAGATTCCACATTTTCATTGCCTTCACATACTAAATGTATAAAATGTACATTACTTTTGTTTTATAAACTTATTCTTTTGCATATAATAAACTTTTATTTGTAAATAATAGTTTTATTTGTTTTATTTTCATTTTTAATCAATTTGGTTAATTAACTAAATATCCCTTGAGACCAAGATCTTCATTAATAGTGGTTATATTATTTTATTTTCCAAATAACAGCTCTATCTTATGTTATAAAGAGGATATGGTCTTTTGATAAAGTGGTTGTAACATATCGGAACCTCAAAACTTATCGATAATTGAAGATTATTTTCAAAATCCCCGATATCCTAAGTCCTGGGTCCATTTAACATTGGTTGTAGTTTATTGGAGGGAGGACCCACTTCCACATCATTTCTCCAACATATCAGAGGTAATGCATATTGGAGATTTCCTTTTTGATACACATTTTAAAAACTGTGATACAACATTTCCTCCGATCTCCGATATCCTAATGTACCTCCCGCTCTGACCTCCGATATTCATATCTCTCAGATCGTCGATATTCTGACATGCCAATCCCACCGATATTATGATAGTGATATAAACTCCCCCTCAAATATTCAATCTTCAATAACCATCTCCCTCTGCTTTCTAACTTCTGATAATTTACTTACATTTGATAGCCGGACCTGATAAACTATTTAAAAGGAGTTCAATAAGATATCCCGTATGCTCCATATCGCAGCCTCCCAATATCAACATTTTTCGTTTGTGCCCATTGTTAAAAGTTTTGATATCCATTTCTCCAATACCACTAAGCTCTTGCCACTTTTCATTTCTAGGGGTTGTTTTCATATTAATTGAAAAAAGCCACTTGATTTTTCTATTGGTTTTGGGCAAAATTAGAGTTTGTGTACAAAGCTTGTTTTACGTCATGGCTAATTCTATTTTCTATTATAATAGAGATTTCTAATCAAGGCTAGTATTGAAATATATCCAGTCTATCACCAACGAAATTCCTCCAGATGGTAAAGGGATATTGTAATATAAGAATTTTTTTGAATCAGTTGTTCCTCGCTTGTAATTTCACCTATAGGTTTGAAAAAAGCAAGAGATGAGTGGGATTGTCTTTATCTGCACAAACCAAATTTGGCAATCCATTCCACTGTGCTCATCTACATTTTGGCTAGAATTCCAATTAAATCCATCTATGTTATAATTAACTCTACTATTGAGAGATAGAGGAGGACTGTTAATATTTCCACTATGTATAAATACCCATCTCTAATTATGAGATAGGGAGGTTTTGAATCCTAGAGAAAAGAGACAAAGTAATACTAGACCTTACAACATGTTTGTATGGAATGAGCTAAGACTCATTTGCACTATTGTAAGGAGATCGAATCCATATGTATAGACATAGAATAGATTTAGAGATAACAGAGAACTTTCACTATTGTATTTATCTGATGTTTTATGTAATTGATTCATTTTTAAAATAAGATTTATGTTTGAAATTATATGTACATCGCTATTGCTTGCTCTATTATTGAAAATAAATTCTTCGGATTTTAAATTCATTTCTGGAGTATGAGTATGTATGTGGATTTTCAGCACTACTGTTGATTGTTTACTAAAATTTTCATTTAAAATCTAATCAACCTATCTGCAGGGTTAATTAGAAATGAGTTTTGAAATTGGAAGTTGCATAAGGATAGACCTTTATCTCCTTGAGCTGCTAGCTATCTAACAGTTTAATCTTATAGATATCCTGATTTCCACATGTCATGTATTTGGACTATTTTAGTAATGTGGCATGAATATTTTTGTTCTTATGCATATGTCTTATTAGGAATTGGAGATGTTTGTAGTTGGATGTCTATTAACTATACAATGGACATTTATTTGTATACATTTGCTCAAACAAGGATTAGAACTTGGAACTATTTCCGTTATCTATTTTCTTTATCTCATTCCAATTTCAATATGCTTTTGTTTATTTTCCCTTTCTTTTAGCTTGCTCTTGATTGAAATAAGGACTAATACTTCCTTCAATCAAGGTATGTTTAGTATTAGATACATATTAGATTATACTTTGAATGTAGTTCTACTTTATGCATCCTAGAAGTCCCCTCATATGATGTAGTATTTAGATTGGTTTGGATGGAGCATAAAGTTAACATACGGATCACTTTATTACCTGATCAGAAAGAAGAGTCGATCTGATGTTTGTTCTCTATTGGTAGGTGAAAGACATAATTTAAGCTAGTAGAGATAGAGAGAGGGTAACTGGACCCAATTGAACCAGTCAGAACCACCATTTAAATGGAAAAGGAATTGTTTTAAGTTCCCGACTAGGTGGTCTCCCTTAAATTGTTGAAAGGTCATTTTTTTTCTGATCAACACCTCCATATCTATAATGCGTTAATCTAACAAACCTGTAGGAACAACAAATTTAGATACATGGGTCATAACTACAACTGAATGACTATAGACAATATGCACAAGAGCCCTAGATTTAGACTAAGAGACAGAAGAGCTTGACACTAGATCCAGGGTGACCAATTCGAACAAATAACTTCTTCTAATTGAGAATTTAAGCATAACCATGAATACTACATAGGAAAATTTGACAGGACACCAGTGATTGGTTCATTAAACTAATAAATATGAAAACTTCCCATAATTGATTCAAATCAAGATAATGGTGATGGCCATGATGCAGACCTCAGGTGGATGATGTAAAGACTCAAAAGGCAAATGATAATGATGACCAATCAATGGGGGATGATGGAAAATATAGAAAACAAAAAACTGAAATATGTCATGAAGTATTTCAAGAAATATTATAATAATGACTTGAAAATACTTTGATAATTATTACAAACTTTGACAAAAAGGACAACTAACATGTGCTCCTTCCTAACCACAATCAGTTGTGGTAGGGTTCAAGCACACTTATTTCACAACTACTTAAAAAAAAACTAACATGACTGGCTCATTCCTAAACCTTTCTATGACCCCCTTTCAGAGATCAACAAATACTTAAAATTTGTATTAGCCATAGAAGGACTTTAGGCATGCGCAATTCACCCATCTTGGAAAAATATTCCATCCAGTTGTGCAAGCTTGATAGCTCTTAAATCCCGTATCTTTGAAACAAGGAAAGGGCCATGCTAGTGCATTTGTAATTTCCCTGGATGCTTCAGTTATTTTTTCTCATAGAGAAAGATGAGATCACAAATAGAGAAGGAATTTTTAGGTATATGTCGATCATGCTAAGCTTTTTGTCATTCCTTTTCAATAATTTGGTCAAAATAGGAATGGAACCTCGCTTCTTCTAGTTCCCATAGATATTATAACCATTCTACAATGGATTCATCATCTTTCATCTTAGTGTCTTGTGAAATAAAAATATTAGGGACAATAAACTCGATTGGTAACACAACTTCTCATCCATAAACAAACTAGAATGGAGTGTACTTATGCAGTCACTCCACAGTGGTATGGTAGGCCCATAAAGTATTTGGCATGCATTCATCTCAATCATCCTTATTGGTAGAAAATTTATTAGTAATTCCTTTCCCAAAATATTATTAAAGGCTTTAATTGTACCATTTACTTGCGGATGGTAAGGGTTGCTCTTATGGTGTTGAATCATAAAATTATGAAGCAACATATTGATAGTATCATTAATGAAATGTGATTCTTGATCATTGGTAATGGTTTGAGGACATCGAAATATGATAATAATATTTTCAAATATGAACCATGTAGTAGTATCGGTTGTTCAATCCTTGATAGTTGTGACTTCAGCCTAGTGGGTTAAGTAGTCTATTATAGTGATAATATATCAGGCATGAGAATGTCGCACAAGAGGATTGATGAGACCCAAAAAATCAAGAGCCCACTTTTCAAAATCTTGTAGTGCATAAAAAATATGTAGTGGAATCTCATCTCTCTGCGATGCTTGACCAAGGAATTGGCAAACATCACACTTCTTGGCATACTCTTTTGCATCCTCGAATAGATTGGGCCACCACAGCCCAACTTGCAGTGATTTCTTGGTGGTCTCTTTTCCTCCCACACAACCTCATGCAACACCAGAGTGGAATTCCCATAAAACATATTCCTTCTCATGGTCCATAACACATTGTCATAAGATTTGATCTAGTCCCATCTTATACAGTTGACCTCCAATGAGTTGATAATCTGTAGCACAGACCACCATCTGTCTTTTCTGATTTTTTATATAATCATTAGGGCATATACCATTAGTAAGGAACATAGAAATATCCTCTACATAATTAGGAATGGCTTCAACTCGAAATAAATTTGCGTCAGCAAGCTACTTTTCCACTCATTCCCACACTTCTCTAGACTCTAACTAGGAAAGAAGGTAAGCCCCAACATTAGTTTGCCCTATCTTGAAAATAACTTCAAAGGTGAATTCTTGAAACAAAAAAATCCACCTACATATCCTTCCTTCCAAAAAAGTTTTATTAACCAAATATTTTAAATAAGAATGGTTGGTGTAGAATTTAAAATTCCCTACAAGTAAATAATGCCTGAAATCATGAAGAGAATACACCATAGAAAGATCCTCCCTCTCTGTGGTTGTATAGTTATTCTCAGCTATAGGAATCTTACTGCTATAAAAATATATAGAATGATCTAATTTTCCCACACCTGGATCAGTTAGAATGGCACCCATCGCAATTCCATAAGCATTGATGTGCACATGGAATTCTTTGTTCCAATAAAGTTAGACCAGTATCGAAACACAGACAATTTTCTCTTTCAAGGTATCAAATGCAGTATCACTTTCATCAGTCCACACAAAGCATTTTTTCTTCTTCAAAAAAATTTCTACAGGGCTAGCGATCAAGGAATAGTTGCAAATGAACAAGTGATAATAACTAGTATGTCTTGGAGTTGAACGCAATTGCTTGATGGTAGTGGTTGGTGACATATTCAGGATAATTGCGACTTTGGTTGGGTCCACAAATACTCCACATTTGCATATGATGTCCAAGCAGAGTGTCAAAGGGAATAGCAAAGATACACATTTTCAAATTTAAATAAATATGCATATGTTGAAAATGATTGAACATTACCCACAAGAGACTAGAGTGCTTTTTCAATAGGTTGTAGACTGTCCAGTCATCCATATAAAATTCTAAAACTTTATGAATATATTCTCGGAAGGCTGCAATAAAAATTATTGAGAAGAAAACTGGAGAAGTTTTTAGGTTGAAGGACATCACATGATAAGCATAGGAACCCCACTCGGTTGTGAATGTCATCTTTCACTTATCCTCTTCTACAATGTGTACTTTGTGATATCTTGAAAACCCATTTGTAAAGGAGTAGGCCTCATTCCCCGCAACATTGTCCAATACTTCATTGGTGAAAGGAGTAGGAAATGGATCATGCACATAGGTGTTATTAAGGCTCCAGTAATCCAAACAAACATGAATTTCATCTAATTCTTTCTTAGCTTGTGATAAAATTGTATTGATCGATTCAACTTCATCAACCAGGAAAATGAGACCAACTTCCAACATCTTTTCTATTTCCATATTTAGTTTCTCTTTTCCTATGGGATTCAATCTATAAGGTTGATGCTTCACTAATCTTTCCTCTGGCTTGGGGATGATTTTGATTTCTCCTAAATCTCCCTTAATGTTCTTAATATCTACAATAGAAAGAGAGAAGAGATCTTCATATTATTTCAGCAAATCAAAAAAGAAAAATTGTAGTCTACTCATCCCAATAATCACCAATAGAAGCTAACTTAGGTTTCTCCCCATTGTCAATGTTATGTTTCCACAACTTCAATGGTTCTAGATGCGAAGCATCCGTAATGAACCAATGATTTATATCTTTCTTCCCCTCTAACTCTTTGAAGGCCAAGTGCCTCCATTCTTCCAAGAAATCGTCATCAAGGTCCTGGTTTATCTCCCCACAAACAATGAATTCATGGAACCATGATTCATATATATGTTGAAAAATACCTCGGTTAGTATAATTCTCAACAAGATTCCTTGTAGGGTATAGAACCCTCTTAATTTCTTTCAATATATAATATTTTCATCTTCATTTGAAAAAAAGAAATCACTAGATAATTGGTCTATCATTGATTCCCATGCAATTATCTATCTCCTCATTTCGTCCCTTACATACTAATCCTACAAAAATGTTCCCAAGGTATGAATAAATTGATGTACCCACAGTTCTTTAGGGATTCCATCTTTAGTCCACTTAATTATGCAATTCTTAATATGTTTTTGTGGATCAATGTATCCATCAGATTTATGAATACTAGCTGAATAATACCTTGGGCCCCAAAGTCGACATAGCAAAGCAAGTTTGACATATTCCCACTCTCAAATCCATTCATGATGAGCTCCCCACCACCTCTCTGGTGTTGCTTCCATGGAAACATCCAACAAGGGTATCATTTGTGTTTCCTCAAGTTTCAAATCAATTTCATTAACAAAATTAAGAGCATACTGATGAGGCTCATCAATGGGTAAATTATATGGACCTTAATGCACTTCCAGCTTACGAAAATCAAATTTTCTCATCATCCTTTACATGTTTTAATTATGTTTTATTAATGAGGAGAGTAAAGATGAGATTTCATGTCTAGTGTTATAATGTGCATTGATTACAGGTTTTTGAGCAAATTTTGGCTAACTAAAGTGCAGGAACTCGAATCGAGAAAAGCAAGATGTATTCTAGGAGACAGGAACTCCCTCCTTAACTCCTCACTCACTCCAATATTCCCCAATCAAATCTCATCAGCTCAGAGTTGCAAGCAGCAGAGTCATGAAGTTCATTGACAGCCAAGCCAGTGACAGTTGAAGACTAGTTGATCTCAAGATTGGAGCCAAGCCTCCCTAAATTTAAGGAAGTTTTTGGTAACTTTAGTTATATAATATCAAGAGGCCTAGGGCCTCATTAGGATTCAAATTTTTTGTTCAAGATAGCTAAGGTGTTTTCGAGTTAAAGCATTGTAACCAAGAACTCTTATGTGTTTCTAATTTCTTTAATGAAAATGAGCAGCATTCCCTTGATCCAACATTGAGTTGACTTAGAGGGTTGAAGCTCCTAGGTTAGGGCCAAACCCCAATAGCAGAATTTCCTCTTATTGTATATGTATGCTCAGGTTATCTCATAGTTAGTTGCTAAACTAATTTTGGTATTGTGAATTTGCAAGTATTGGTAGATTTGATTAGTTTGCTTGCATTTGTGAATAGCTTTTATAGTAACATTGTAGTGATAAGACTATATTCTAAAAGGGTTGATAACAAGTGATTTTCACCTCATTTCTCCCTTTCACGGATCACGGTTTGAGGAATACTTCTCATGCAACCCAAAAAGAAAGAATTCTAGTTTTTTGTGTAATTTAGGGTTTTCTTTCTAATTAGGTCATTATCTTGCAGTTTTGTAGATAAGTTACAGTTGGCAATTTCTAATCACTTAAGTTGTACTGATCTCATCTCACTTTCATATTGGTTCCAAGCATTTCCATGCATGAGCTTATCAAAGTAAATGGTGATAAATATGTTTTCTTTTACTCGAATACACCTTTCTTTCTTTTTATGAGTTCATATATGAATGCCAAGAATGATGCTTTTATTTCTAAATTGTAGGGAGACCTCATCTCATTAGCCTCAACCAAGGCATATCCACCCATGATTTCCAAAATCGACTAAGGTCTCAATTCAAATTCTTATCTTATGAGGAAAACTAGCCATCTCTGTTGAGCAAATCCAACCATATTAAAGCTTTGGCTTTAGTTATAAGTAAGTTCCTATCATTCCCATGCCTTATTCCCTCCTTATTCACATTTTCCAACCTCCACCTCACCTTCCATACCACTCCCTAAGATTTTGGCATGTTCCTGTAGTAAAATAGGGGATCTTGTAGGTGAACTAGTACTTCCTGTAGACATCTTGTAGGAAAACTTGTAGTGGCCTCTTTTGAGCCCGATTGGATAAATTTCATCACTAAAAGCCTATATTAGGTTCCTACTTTCCCTCCAAGTCATATGAACCATTTTCCTCATTTTCCTTCACACCTATATCCCTTGCCAAAGAACCAAGCAAGATGAGCATTTGCATTTTTCAAGCAAAAAGATAAAAAGAAAAAGAGTTCCTTTACATTTATTCTTTCACACAGCAGTTAGCACTCTTTAGATCGGATTGCATGCTTAGATTAGTTAAAACCTCACATGTGTTAAAATAGGATTCTTCTGCAAGAAAAGTAGATTAACAAGTAGATTAAGGATTTCATGTTGGTTTGCAAGCACTTCTTTTAGTCTTGCCTTCATGCAATAGACAACATTTATTTTCTTCTAATTAGGGTAAATTTCCCTTCTCCAAATTGGTAATTGGACTTCTTCTAGTCAATAGAAGCTTGGTTTGAGAAACCCTAGTGGTCTATCACCCCATCTTAGCAGTGAAAAAGAGTAGACCAACTACACTTATTTGTGTATACAACACTGTCACCTCCAAGTTTTTACAAACCCCATGTTGATGAAGTAAAGTTGGTAGCCCCAGGAGTTGCAGCATCCTTGTTTCATATTGGTTCTCATCACTTTTTGGCACCATTTATAGGTAGGTGTCTGAGTAGATGTGATTTTTGCTTTCTTCCTTCCTTTTCTTATCTCTTGCATTCTGCAATAAGTTCCATTTAGTAATTAGTTGCAATTCAGTTTTGTTTTTTTCCAATTCTGCAAGTAGTTTAAAACTGAAAAAGAAAAAGAAAAAACACTCCTTCATGCCTCATAGGAATAGGGATAACTTAGGAAGAGGACCCCTTAGGCAAACATCCAAAGATTTTTGAAGAGCCTATAGGGGAAGAAGAAGAAACCATTCCAACTGACATAATGGTTGAAAATAGAAATGAAAGCGGAGATAGGGAATTTGAGGGTGCTTTTCCCATCAAAGAAACTAATGGAGATGCCAAGATGAAAAACATAATCCCCTCTTCTATTCCTCACTTCCATGGCCTGACCTCTGAAGATACAGATACTTTTTTCTTTGAATTTGTTGTCATATGTAGAATTTATGATTACACCTATGATGATCAGAAGTTGAAATTATTCCCATCCACTCTCAAGGATGCAGCCCTGTGCTGGTTCAAGGGTTTACTTGGGGATAGTATCACCACTTGTGCTCACATGCAACAAGATTTCAAAAAAATATATAAGGACTAATGCAGGTCCAAGGATACCAAAGAGGAAATTTTTAGAATGACCTTGGGACATGATGAGTCCTTAGAGGATTATGAAGAAAGATTATAGCTCAATTATAAAAGGGCCAGGTGAACACTTTATCCTGAGTCGCTTAAGTTAGTCCTTCTCAGGGGAATCAAGGAAGATCCTAGAAACCCTAAACTTGCTATTGGGAGGGGAGATCTACCAATTACCATATGATGATATAAATATAGTTTTTAGAAATCATTCTAGGGCAGCTAGAAAGAAGTGTAGGGATAGCCAAGAAATGACCAGTGTAGCCTCTTCCAACACATCCATAAAAAGTGAAATAGGGAATACGTTGGAAGACTTTAAGAGTGAAATTCTGCAAACCCTTTCTCTGCAAATATACACTATGCAAATCAAACTAAAGCAGGAGGAAGTAGAGAGAGCATTAGCCATCTTCTACTCTGGATGCACAAGAAGGCACCCTAGGAATGAATGCCCACTAAACCTTATAGAGATTTCCTTGGTCTATGAGGAAAACCACCCCACAGACAAATTCCCTTCTCTACCTAGATTAAAAGTTGTGTATCACGGAACCTAAGCAGTGACTGAACATCTTTGATACATTAATCAAAGGAGGCCTCATGGACCTTGACCATACCAACCGGGCATGCAAGGGTCATCCTATTCCTATTAAAACCCTAATCAAAACAAATCCATTCCCCCTTGGTTCCCCCCATTTCATCCTTCCTGGTCTACACCTTCTCCCTGGTATTTTGCACCTCAATACCATTCCTAATCAGCCAACCAACCATTTCAACCATATACTCCACAACCTCAATGGAATGTACCACCCCATGGATGGAGACCTCCATACAACCAAGCTCCAGATTTATTGCTTTCAGTTCCATATCAACCACAACCCCTACACCTTGCTCCACCTAAACAACCTCAGATGCCTGCCCAACCAGACCTAAAATTGAACAACATATAAGAACAACAAGTTTACAGTGGAGAATCATTATACCCTACCTATGTTCTGGAAATTCTTAAAATTAACCATAGATCTGGGAGAGGTCTCCCGGATAACCAACCTCCATCTCCACGTAGAGAGAATGAGGAGGAAAGAGATGAAACTATTCCTAGAATGGATCTACCCCCCTTTGCTAAAAGGTTAACCCATCCAGTCCAACACAGCCAAAAAGAATCTGAACTTCTAGGTGAGTTGAAAAATTTGTGTATTAAAATTGTGCTTCTCCAAGCTATCAAATATTTCCCCATATACAACAAGCTGGTCAAAGGTAAGTTTTTCAAACATCTAGGAAGGTGAAAAAGAGACACCCTACCATTAATGTCATTGGATAGTTGTTCGACTTAATGTTGGGGCAGGTCATTTTCCCGAAGTATTTAGATCTCGAGAGCCCTGTAGTAGATATACACATCGATGGCACCATTTTCCCCCATACCTTGATTGATATTGGGGCTACCATCAATGTAATGACTAATGATCAAGCTGAATCTCAAGGGATCATTAAGGAAGACCATGACAGTCTTGCAGCTTGCAGACCGATCCACAGTAGCCCCTAAGGGGATTGTTGAGGATCTAATGGTCTCCATTGATTCCTTGTAATACCCTATGAACTTCTTAGTTCTCCAGCCTAAGACAAAATTCAATGATTACCCTCTCATCCTTGGGAGGCCTTGGTTAGCCACCGCCGATGCCTACATTAGCTGCAGGGTTGGAAATATGACTATAAAAAATGGACATCCATCCAAGAAGTTGGTCTTGTACCCTCCTACTCAACCATGTCTAAAACATGACTTACCTTTATGGCTAGAAGAGGAGGAAGAAGATGAAGTCTACTCCTCCCAAATCTATACCCTAGAAACTACCATAAGAGGAGGACAGCCTGATGAAGATGATTTTATTGAACACATCGTTCAAAATCAAACTACCAACACCTTATCTCTGGAGGAAGTAGTGAACGAAACCAAGGATAGCCATCGGATTGATATATGCTTAGCTAAATCAAACCCTACTCATGTCAAGACAATAGAATTCGACCCTGAAAGAGCATTGAAAATCAACCCCTCTCTCTTTGTACACCAAGAAGAAGAGTTATGTAACATGCTAAGAGAGAATTTAGATGCATTTTCTTGGAATTACAAATAAATTAAGGGAGCACACCCCTAGGTGTGTCCTCATCACATTTACATCATGGAAGGTTGCAAACCAGTCTGACAACCCCAAAGGAGAATGAATCAAGCTCTCAAGTATATATCCAAAGAAGAGTTGTAGAAGTTGCTAGATGCAAGATTCATTTACCCTATCTCAGACAATGAGTAGGTGTCTCCTTTGGTGCTGGTTCTAAAGAAAAATGGAAAGTGGAGGATCTGTGTCAATTATAGAGAGCTAAACCAAGCCACAAAAAAAGGATCATTTTCCTCTAACTTTAATTGACCAAGTGTTAGTTGTTCTGTCAGGAAATAAGTTCTTCTTTTTCCTAGATGGATTCAGCTGATACAATCAAATCCAGATTAGCCAAGATGACCAGGATAAAACCACCTTCACTTGTTCTTGGGGTACTTTCACTTATAGGGTCCTTCCTTTTGGTCTATGCAATGCACCTACCATTTTCTAGAGAGCCATCCTGAGTATCTTTGTAGAGCTAGTCCATGATGCAATAGAAATTTAAATGGATGATTTCACACCCTATGGGTGTGATTTCCAAGAGGATCTCTCTACTTGGGAAAGGTGTTAAACAAATGCATTGAAATATATTGATCCCTTAGTCCCAAAAAATGTGAATTTCTGATCACTCCAAGGACTATTCTAGGTCACTCAATATCCTAGGAAGGACTACAAGTAGACCCAAACACGATAGCCATCATCAAAAGGGTCCCAACTCCATAGAAGCATAGGGCTATCAGAAGTTTCTTAGGATTGGCAAAATACTATAGGATATTTATAAAAGGTTTCAGCAAGTTAGTTTCTCCCTTATTTGGGTTGTTGGCCAAGGACTCCGAATTTTTATGGTCAGAAAGCTGTCAAAAATCCCTGGACACGCTAAAGGACAAGTGGAATACTGCACCTATTCTCCAAGGCCCAAATTGGGCTCTTCCTTTCCATATTCATGCCGATGCCACTCACAAAGCTATAGGAGTGGTTTTGGATGATATAGATGACAAGATAACTTATGCCATTTACCTTATCAGTAAGAATCTGTCGAAACCTAAGTTAAAATAGACAGTAACTAAAAAAGAGCTCCTAGTTGTTGTAAATTCATTGAATAAATTTAGACATTACATTACTGGTTACCAGGCATTTGTACATACCGACCATGCTACAATTAAATACTTGATGAACAAACCTGAGGTAAATTCCCATATTATTAGATGGTTACTTTTATTACAACAATTTGATTTAACTATTATTGATAAGCCTCGCAAGGAGAATGTAGTTGCAAATTTTTTGTCCAGATTGACTTTGTCTATAGGGTAGGAAGGAATGGTTGATGATCAGCTACTATATGAACATTTATTCACCATTTCAGTTCTCTCTCCATGGTTTGTTGACATAGAAAACTACTTGGTATCTTCACAGTTCCCTCCAAATTTTTCCTCCAAGGAAAAGAGAAAAATCATAAGAAAAAAGCACCCCATTCACTTGGATTAGGGGAAATCTCTACAAGATAGGTTCGGATCAAATTTTGAGAAGATGTGTTAGGAAGGAGGAAGTCTTTGACATCCTTCTAGCCTATCATGATGGGCCTTGTGGAGGTCACTTTGTAGCCAAAATAGCAGAATTCAAAGTACCACAAGTTGGATATTACTGGCCCACTTTTCACCAAGATGTAAAAAGGTATACCAACCAGTGTGATCAGTGCCAAAGGATGGGGAAGCCTACCCCCATAGATGAAATTCCCCTACAACCTCAAGTGACTTTCGAGCCATTTTACAAGTGGGGCATGGATTTCATCAAGCCCATTTACCATCCATCGAGAAAGAAGAAGTATATCATTGTGTGCATCGATTACTTAACAAAATGGGCTAAAGCCAAAGCTATCAAGGTAGCAACAAAAGAAAAGGTGGTTGAATTCTTGAGGGAAAATGTATTTTATAGGTTTTGATACCCTCGATAGTTGGTCATTGATAAAGGTAGTCAATTTACATCTCACATGATTGAAAATTTGTTAAGCCAACACAAGATCAAGCATAGGAAATCCACTCCTTACCACCCATAGGCTAATGGGGAAGTGGAAGTAACCAACCGAGCATTGGAAAGTATTTTGACCAACATGATTAGCAATAGCAGAAAGGATTGGGAAGACAAATTGGTGGAGGCCATCTGGGCCTGCAACACTACCTAGAAGACCACCACTGGCTTCACTCCTTATGAGTTGGCCTATTGGAAGAAAGCCCTGTTGTCCATTGAATTTGAATAAAATACCTTAAGGATGGCAGCATAACTGGATCTAGATATCACAAGGGCACAACAAGAAATATTTCTCCAGTTTAATGGGTTAGATGAATTTAACGGGTTAGAGGACATGGGCTACACCAATCCACCTTCAGCACAAGGATCACATTAATGAGGAAGCTCCTCCAGATCTCAACAGCAACAAAAGCTAGCACTTGTACATCATCAAGGGAGCAACTCATCAACAAAATAAGAAGAAAAAAATAGTGAAGAATATGCAGCAAGGTCAAAGAACAATGAATTAGCACCATTCTCCAGGATGCATTAGTGAAGCAAAGGACCAACAAGTATGTCATCTCACCAATACTCCCTCATAGGTACAAATATGATTAAATTATAGAAATTAGGCATGAAGATTATTTAATAAGAAAAATTAGCCCGCTAAATTGGCCACCCTCGGTCAGATAACGAGAAGAAAAAGGTTAGTCAAATCCACATGTGGCAAGGTCACATCAAAACAAGGAGAATGAATCAAAAAGTGGTTAAGTTATGGAGAATGAAGTGGGAGATGATTACGAGGTAAGGTGATGTGATGAACTAGTAGTGGGACCAACAGTCCGAAAGTATGTATTTGTACTCGGCCAGCCAGCACACTACCCAATGAAATCATCCACAAATGGTAGTAATCATTGACTCCCATGAGAAGTATTAGTATTTCAAAAAGCTAAAGGCAGAGGAAACTTCGAGGAGTCATTAAAAAAAAAAATCTCTTGCCATCCCTAAAGTGGAAATCTACAGGAAACAATTAACATCTACAGCAAACAAGAGCACCTATAGGAAACTACAAGAAGGCTACGGGATATAGATGGAATTACAAAATAGAGTTGCAAGAGGACACCGAGGAGCATCGATTCAAGATTTCTCATCACCGAAGCTTAGCAAAATGAGGTAGGTGCCATACCTTCTGTGTTTTTCATCTAAAAAGAAGAAATCCTCCTTTCTTCTGAGTATTTTCTATATGCATAGAGATAATTCTATGAAGGTTAGTGAAGGATAGAGGCTAGAACCTCATCACCTACCAAAACTCCTAAACTAGAGCCACCCAAACCTCATTCAAACAACAATTCCCAAAAATTATGATAGGAGGTTTCAACAAAAGAGATCCCACCAACACAACCAAAATACACCAACATCCTGTTGTGGTAGAAATATTTACAAGGCATCAATGGATTGGGTTATTTGAGCTACTAACGGGATACGATGATGATGTGGCTAGAGAGTTTGCAATGGCACTCATACCTTCACTAGAGTTAGTGCCATTACTATAGGGAAGGGTTTGTTAGAAGAAATTACCCCTGAGGTTATTAGTAGAATAACTACACTCCCCTTAGGGTTGCAATGGAGAAAAGAGGACAAGACTAACAACACTCTTGCAAAGAAAAAAAAATTGGAAGGAGAAGAACCAATTGAAGACAAAAATGGGGTTAGAAGGGAAAGCATACCATATCCCTGGAATGAGGTGAGTTATCACATCATCAATTATATTTCCTATGAAGGTAGATACAGTGTAGTGTATGGATACCACTTTAGACTCCTCCATGAGCTCAGATTTGGAGAAGAGACACCTCCTCATAACAGACCTAGTAAACCCTATTTTCTGTTACAATCCATGATAGACATGAGAATCAAGGTATAAGAAGGAAAACATTAGCAGCTAGCCCATCATGCGCTGATCAAACTCATCCTTGAAGATTCTCTACACAATTTAAGAATCCGTATTACATGGTCAATATTTGCAGACATGCAGGAAGGAGTAATTTGAGCCATTGAGTATGATAGAAGCCCTACTAATAGTGAAGGAGAAGAAGAAATAGAGGATTACAAGTAAGAAGAAACTGAAGATGACAAAGAGGAAGAATCAGAGAATCAAAAAGAAGAATACAAAGAGGATGGAGAAGAAGATGAAAGAGAGGATGAAGTACAAAGGATGAACACAATTCTAAAACACATAGCAGGGAAGAAGAAGAATCACCAAGAGTGTCACCAGAGCCCACAAAGAAAGAGGTAGGAACTGATCTAACTGCCCTAAGTACACCTATCAAATCAAAGGGAAAGAGACAAAGAAAAACTCCACTTTACTTCAAGACAAGGAAGAGCACTATGATTAGATAAGGGAGACCTCAAATCCCTACCAAAACTCCAATTGTCAAAGAGAACTCACGAAAACAACAATATAAAGTAGTCCCTCTAGGGAAGAAGGAAGGATAAGGAACATAAAAAAAAACTTCTCCCAAATCTCCAATCACCTATGTTAGGAGGCCTGTCACCAAGTCAGCCTGAAGAAGAGGAAAAGGTCTCCTATAGGAGAAACAGTTAGACCTACATGAATTGGAAACAATCCTACAGGAAACCATGTCAAACCTACAGGAAACATAGAAAAGAGACCAAGAAAGGCTGCAAGGACCAAGGAAAGGAAAAGAGGAAGGAATTACTCAGAAAAAAATAGAGGAAGAGCCTCAGGAGCTGAACGAACCTAGCCCACAAACAAACCTCAGCTCCTACTACAAATTCATTGACAGAGGTAGGGTGATATAATAAAAAAAATTCCATTCCTCTATTCTTTGAATTGAAAAAGAGAGGGTAAGGACACATAGGTGGATGCAAATTCCTAAATCAAAAGGGGTAGACGATGTATGCCACAAGGAAGAGAAGTCACAAGAAATGGGCAGAGAACTAAGTAGCATAAGAGACAAGAAAACAATAATGAAATCAGAATTAGAGGCTGAGAACACTTGGCGAAGGAAGCAGCTACAAGAAAAGGAAGGCCAATTGGCAACTATGGAAAGTTTATCCATGGAGGCACTTCAATGTAGGATGCCAGAAAATTCATATGCCTTATACCTCAAATAATAATGGTTGTAGTTTCAGATAAAAACCCTAGCCCAAAGAGGAACTATGCCTTTCCAAGACTACACTCAATTCATTAAACTTTGCGATCAAAGCACCCTGGAGGATACAGAAAAGATATTTGAGTTCTACCTACACAATTTAGCACTGACAAATTTGAAAGTGTGGGACCCAATTCCAAAGCTAGAGGGCGTACAAATAATGGCCTTGGAATCTTGGATGAGTCATGAGAAGGCCATAGCTACATAATTGAAAAAGGTATTCGCAAGAGAAGAAGCAAAACCCCTTATGATCATAGCAGAACAATCTAACCCAATGGTTGTCATCAACACTCACAACCTCACTGAAAATGATCCTAAGCTTTCACCAAGATACCTTTTTGTACAAGAACAAGAAGTCACTCATTTTGAATACATGCTAAGATTGCTAGAAGATGACAACCAACAAGTCTGCCGAAGGAGATGGAACACCTAACCCTACAACCTAAATATCAAGAATATCATTCTCCTAATAGAATGCAGGATGCACTAGAGAGAGTCCCATTGTATAAGAAAACATTATATAGAGACAAGCTAAATTAGATTGGATTAGAACTCAGCCCACCATTAATTTTAGGTATGTTAAAGGGGATAAAGGAAGAAGAAGAAAGAAAGTAGTGGGAAGAAATAGAGAGGAATGTAGGTGTTACACAAAAATATCGTCACCATGATTATTTGTAGTCAGTATGGGTCTATCATCACTTATACTATCCTCCTAAGCAAGTCTCAGACCTTAGCTCTTCATGTCAAGCTTTGTAAAAGAGAGAAAGACATTGAAAATCAATATTACTCCGGTTCCGCACTTTCTCCTACTTTTACCTGCGGACCCGCACCCTTTGTTCATATTACCTGCGTATCTGCATGCTTTGTCTGTAAAGGGGTGGGTGCGTACCCCTGTAAAAGTCAAAAAGGCGCAAGTTTATCCTTAAAAACTCACTTTTGGGTTATTCTAGATGTTTCTAGAAGGACTTTTGATGTGGGATTGTTCGCTCCAAGGTGGTTCATGCATCCCAAAAGAGAAGGAGCTAATCCCATTGATAGGGGGAGCTATCCTTTGAAGTAGGGATCTATACCTTTGAAGGAGGACCTAGTAACTTCCTCCATTGCACTATAAATTAAGGCATTGGGTCCAGTTGCTAGAGAGGTTAGAAGCTGAAACATTTTTGAGGGAAATGCTGATGGAATTGGGACTTCCTAGTTAAACTTGAGAGGAGAGATCACATACCTTTTGGTTTCATTGGGAAGTGAGTGAAACTTGTCAAAGTAGAGGAGACTTTTTGTCAGACCCTGGGAGGAGCTTGTACAGGATCAAGGCACAGGTTGTAAAGTTCTTCTTCATCTGAATTAATACAATTAGATTCATTTTTCTCAACAAATTGTCTTATGTGGTTTGTTTCATAATCTCCTTGATCATTATGATGGATATGCTTTATCATATTGGCTTTTCAGGTGCTATGTAATTGTTTGCTTGTTTTTTTTTGCACAATTATACTTCAAGGAAGCTCAGTTGGAGCGAGGGAGCGAGGCTTCCACAAACTTGCATTGGACCCAAGGTAGGCCTAAAACACTTGTTTGCCTTTGTTTTAATTGCATATTTAGAGAAAGATAGTTTTTGATTGGCTTACTTGTCACAAGATATATGTAGATACTAGGAAGGTCGATCTTGTCCGCAACCTCGACTCATTCCGCGTGACAAAATGGCGACTCCACTGGGGACTTGATTGTTTTCCTTGTTTTCACTTTGACCTGAGAAACTTGCCTTTCTGTTTCTATTTTTGGCTTGTTGTGGGTGGAATTGGGTGGATTTAGTGGATCTAGGTTTGTTTTGGCTTTTCATAAATTTAGGAGAAGTCCGCACCCTGTGCTTGTATCACAGTGCGTACCACTACGCATGGTTACTTTGCACACAGAGCGTGCACGCACTTGTGAAAACTCTAAGCCTGCGGACCCTGCTAAATTTTTGAAAAACTTGATTTTTCCTCTTTTAATTAGTTTTATTTTGGTTTAGGTGTTGTTATCCTCTTCCCAGACCTGTTTGTGACTTGTTAAAAGCTTTCCTTGGTCTAATTTCATTGGTGTTAGGGTTTTAGGTGAAATTCCTAGAAGTTTTGGTTGTCAGTCTTGATTTTCATTTTGGTCGTGTAGTAGCTCAGAGCTTAGAAGCATAGAAGCCTCACATCACCTTGGTTTTTATTGCCTTCTTATGAGTCTGACCATTTTTAAAATCAACCTTTGTTGAGGAATCCATCTTGAGTTTTCTTTTTCCAAAATTTCGAAAAGCTTGTGTTAAAAGTTTGGATTTCACTTTTACAAAAAAGAACAAAAGATTGCTTGTTTTTGACTGATTTGTGATTCTGGACAAGTTATTCCTTGGTTTGCTTATCACCAAGTAAAACATCCTTGAAAAGACAAAAAACATTTTGTAAGATTTTACTTCAAATAGTTTTTTATAGTTTGTAGATCTTAAGATTTGCTTTGTTCATAGTATTCCCAAGATTTGCTTTAGTCATAGTTTTGAGTGTTTTTATAAAAATACAAAAATCTCTTTTGAAAAAGTTTGTTTTGGTAGCATGTGAGCGTTTGAATGAAAAAGGAAATTCTTGTGCAAATAACTAGTTGTCTCATTTTGAGTGCTTTGGAATAAAAACTCTTCTTTAAATTTGCTTGTTAAGAAAGATTTGTGTTTACACGCATTTGCATTCTCAAACTCTTTCCTAGCTAGAAGTTCATTGAAGAGAAAAGATTGTTTAATCATCTTAAGTGCATATTTTTAGTGATTTTAAATCGAGTCTTCACACCACGAGTTTCATCCCCGCACCTCTTGACTTAATTAAAAACCAATAAAAATAACGCTTAAAGTAAAATTAATCTAGAAACCTTTTTATTTCTAGGGCTCTATTACACCAACATACCTTAGGCTAGTGTCTTGGAGTAGGGAGTACTTAACTCTCCAAGATAGTAAAACAAACAAGTAGCTGTATCTTGCGGTAGGAGAGAAATCCAATTGTTGCATCTATGCTCTGGGAAAGATCCTCTTAAAGGAGAAGCACGAGATCGTGTCCGAACCAGTGTGGGAATCAATCCTTCCTCATTGGGAACGATGCCAGAAATTCACGTATTA
>APFE030810344.1:238639-264573 GCA_000404065.3 Pinus taeda
TTCATTTATGTAATGTAAAGGAGGTTTCCCCCTCGAAGAGGCTGAATTCTAAGGCGTTGATCTATCTTTTCTATCTTTTCTTGAGCTGGTTTCATAACATGAATACCTCATCATTCTCTACCCATATATTCTTTTAACTATATTAACTTAACAAGAATATGTTGTGACACATCTACTCTATGCTGTCATTTTAAAAATGTGATAAACGTTATCTCAAAGCAGTGAACACCTACTAAATGTCATTGAATCTGAATTTTTTAATTATATTTTTCTTCATTGAACCCTTGTCAAAATTCATACTCTTTCACTATGATAAAAAAAAATATAGTGAAAACCATCTTACCATCCATTAATCAAATATGATATTACATATATACAAGACTATTGTCTCAAGATAGGAAAATTGTTAGGATATTCTGACACATAGGAAATAGTTAAGTATAAGTTGGTCTAGTGTAGAGTTAGGTAAAGTGCATTTCTTTACTATGTACTTTTGTAACTTACAATCTAACGGTCATGATATGTTCTAGAAATTAAGTGATCTGATGGTTCATTCTCTCCTTAGTATTACCGACACTTGATTCGTGGCTTAATAGCCGATTGGTGCATGATCTTTATTTAAAGAGCTTGGAGGATCATTTGTAGAGTGACCATTCATGAGAGAAGCTTACGTAAATTTTCTTTATTTTA
The DNA here is from genome assembly GCA_000404065.3 of Pinus taeda. Taxonomy (NCBI): domain Eukaryota; kingdom Viridiplantae; phylum Streptophyta; class Pinopsida; order Pinales; family Pinaceae; genus Pinus; species Pinus taeda. The sequence goes on from APFE030810344.1 coordinate 239,330, forward strand.
CATTAATAAATTTTTTGAAGCGGTCATGTTGGTTCAAGTCGTGGAATTTCCCTCTTTGAGGGTTTTAACCACGTCAAGAATATTGGTGTACTGATTTGTGATCTATTTATGAGTGATGTCCTTTGGTGTTCTATTCAAGGAACTTACCCTGTAAATGCGTACATGGTATTAGAGCTATTTGAGGGTCGCATCTATTGGTGATCCAAATTCAAAGGTGGTACAACTACATCCAATTGTCATTTCCTAGACCTATTGTTTTTTACCGCTTTCAGGCTGAGAGGACTACTCTATTGTGTTAGGAGCATCTGTTCCAGTGAGGAACCCATTTCGTTTCATATGAAAAGGTTTATGGTAGCCCTAGTTATGTCACTTTTAAGGTCTTGAGGTATAAAGTGTTTATTTGCAGTTTTAGTTATTTTCTCTATGTTTATTTCGATTTATTTATCTCTCTGTTTTTTATTACTGGATCAATACTTCTCTTTGCCCTGCGACTCTATGTGATCTGGGAAAATCAGAAACAGAAATGAAGGATTTTCTCATGCGTATTCTTTTTTCTGCTCCACCTTAGTGCGAACTCGGAAAATCAGAAACATTGAGGAAAATATTTAGTTTCTGGCAAAAGCTAACTTCAAGCCACAAGGTTTGGTTTTTTTCGCATGTCTGTGTTGGGTTGTGTGGTTTTTTGTTTTGTAGGCAAAGAGTGTTTTTTCAAGTAAGCATGCACCCCAAAGCTTCAGTGACTTAAAAAAAGAAACAAAACAAAATGAAAAACACCCTTTCCTCTTTTCTAAAAATTACTAATCTTTTAAACTAGCTCACTTGCTCCAAAGTTACTTTATGAAAATAAAGTTCTCGATTTCAAGTCTTTCTTTTTGTTGAATTATTTTTTCAAAAATCACATTTAACTTATGTTTTAAAGCTACTTTATGTAAATGTGTTCTCACCCATTATAAAAAGTGAATCACTTATAACTCTAAAGTCTCTTTATCTTTTATTTAAGTTACAACTTAGTGGGTAGCTCATAAAGTACCATTGTAAAAGTGGCTTTCACTTATTTATAAGAGTAGATCACATAAATTTTTTTAAAGTGATCTAATTAGATTATGTTTGGAAGGGGAGGGGAGGGTATTTTTTTTTAATATAACATTATCATTCACTTCTGCACATTCACGCACTTTGTTGGCATCTTCAACAACTTTTCTTCAAAAAGCTATAACTTCTTCATCTAGAAGCTGTTTTCAGTGCCGTTTTTTTTAATCGGCCTAATTTTTTGAGATCTTTCCATTGGAATACTTAGTTTCATCATCTTCATCTTTATTTTATATTAAAATGGAAATTCCATGACAAGTTATTCTTAACAGAACCAACTACTTTCAATTGGTGTCCTACATGGAGGATTTATTTAGAAGTAAAGGTCTTTATAGAATAGCCTCAGGCCAAGAGTCTAAAACTAAATATGAAGATAATAAAGCCAAATGGGAAAATAGATAAGTCCAAGAATGTGGGTTGATAGGGATGTCTATTTCTCCAAATCTTAGATTCCATATCGCAGAACTTGATACCCCTCATGAAGTGATAAAACAACTCAATAAAGTTTTTGGCATTAGAAATGAAATTAGAGCCCATCAACTTTAAAATGAGTTGCCTACTTTGGACCCCAATAATTTTTCTTCCATTGAATATTTTTTTTCCAAGTTCAAGACCCTTAGACTTCTCTTGGAAGGTGTTAATGTTAAGAAAGAATATGGTAGCCTTATTTATTCCATTCTTACTAAGTTGGAACCAACCTACTCTATGTTTGTTTCCACCTTCCACTAGAGAAGCCTTTATTTCTCAAGGAAAAGACTACAAGTCCCCCTCTTTTGATGCCTTTTGTGATTCTTTAATAAGAGAACAAGAAAAACTCTTACATCTCGGTCTTCTTAATCTTGGAAACTCTTCTAAGAAAGCCTTATCTGCCTAGGAGCAACCAAGTTGAAATAATCCTAAGAAGCAACATCCTAAAAAGAATGGTCCTAAACCAACCAAGGGTCCTAAGCACTTTCAGTCTCAAAATGAAAAATCAATTCAACAAAATGATAAAGCAAATAAAAACAAAGGGAAGAAAACTGATAAACATTGCAACTTTTGTAATCTAGATGGCCACTTAGAATCCAAATGCTTTAAGAAGATGGAATCCTTGGAAGCAGCAATGAAGAAGAATAACATCTATATGGAGCACTCTTCAACTTCAAATTCATCTTTAGGAATAACACTTTATGCATGTGGTTATTAAGAATCTCAGTCTGGTTATGTACTAATTGTATCTTCTTCTTCTCATTCTCATGAGTGGCTCATTGATTCTAGAGCTTCTTATCACATGGCCAAAACCGAAGCCATGTTTTCTTATTTAAATGATTGTAACACCAAAAATATATATGTTGGTGATGATAGATCTCTTAGTGTTGTAGGGAATGGAACTATTCATCTAGACAATTGTCAATTTAATGATGTATTATGTGTTCCAACCTTATCCTACAACCTTCTATCTGTATATCAGATAACTCATTCAGATGAAGGTAAAATTGTTGAATTTTCACCTCATGATGTTGTAATTAAGGACCTAAGAGATCCTAGACAGATTTTAGCTACTTGCATTGCTGATGATTCTACAAGGTTGTATAATTTTAACAACTTTGGGTCATCAACTCTTCCCTCGATATTTGTTGCTCATAATGATGAAGTAAGCAAACTTTGGCTTGAGCGATTTGGTCACTTAAACTATTGCTCCCTTCATAATCTATGTAAAGAAAATATGGTGACAAGGCTTCATATGGTATCTTGCAGACATGGTGTTTATTCTGGATATGTACTCAGAAAACATCATCGGGATAGTTTTGAAAAACGTGCGTCTTCACATGCCTCATCCCCTTTATAGCTTGTGCATAGTGATTTATGTAGTCCACTTCCATTTGTTACATTCTCTGGCTACAAGTATTTCTTAACTTTCACTGATAATTTCTCTAGACACACTTGGGTATATTTCTTAAAACTCAAGAGTGAAGTCTTTAACATGTTCTTGGACTTTAAGCCCTTTGTTGAGAAATAATCTGGACATCAAATTCTTAATCTAAGATCTGATAATGGCAAAGAATATGTTAACAAAAAATTCATCAACTGTTGCACTAAACATGGAATTCAAATGCAACATATTGTTCCATATACTCCACAACAAAATAGTGTGGCTGAAAGGAAGAATCGCACCTTAAAGGAAATGGCTAATTGTATGCTTCAATCTAAAGGACTTGGTCTTAATTTTTGGGTAGAAGAAATTAACTGTGCAAATTACATAGTAAATCACACTCGTACTAAGGTTTGAAAGAATATAACTCTAGAAGAAGCATGGAGCTCAATTAAACTAGATGTAAGTCACTTTCGTGTTTTTGGAAGTGAAGCATGGGCCCATATTCCATATGAGAAACATAAAACCTTAGAAAATAAGAGTGAAAAATGTATTTTTGTTGGATATTCTGAAGATGTCAAAGGATATAGCCTTATTTCACCTAAGTCCAAAAATGTTATCATTAGAAGTGATGTATAGTTTTTTGAAAATATATCACCATATGAGCCTAGTTCGGTGGATGTGCCACCTCTCTCTATCCCTTCTACTTCTAAAAATATTTCTTCTTCATATGATGATAGCGAGGATGACAATCCTCCCACACCTTCTCAGGATCCTCCTTTAGCTCCTCAGCTTCTAAAATGGGTCTGTGCTACTCGGGATGCAGCAGGTGCTCTTGTAGGTGATCCTACATATCAAAGACATACACGTTCTTAGTTCAATAAAGCCTCTTCTTTACTAGCTCAAGCTTCATTGAATTATGATCCTGACACCTTTGCAAAAGCTTCAGGCCATCTAGATTCGGATGCAATTATGAATGAAGAATATCATTCATTATTGGAAAATGATACATGGGCTCTTGTTCCTCTTCCAAAGGGTCGAAAACTTGTTAGATGCAAATGGGTTTACAGAACTATGTTTGGACCAAATAGAAAAGTTGTTAAACATAAATATTGTCTTGTTGCTAAGGGTTTTTCAGAAGTTGAAGGCATTGACTATACTGAAACCTTATCCCCCTGTTGCCAAAATAAATTCTATCCACATTGTTCTTTCCCTTGCTTCCTCTTTCAAATGGGAAGTCCATCAGATGGATGTTAAATCTACCTTCATGCATTGGGACTTGCATGAAGAAATCTATATGGAACAACCTCTTAGCTTTATACAAACAAACTCTTGCCTTCTATGTTGGCTTAGGAAATCCCTTTATGGTCTCAATCAATCCCATTGGGCTTGGTATGCCAAAATGGATAGCTTTCTTTTAGATACTGGCTTTTCTAAGTGTCATTCCGGAAAATATTGTCTACACCAAGAAAGTGTGTAAGTCCCTTATCATTCTGGTTCTTTATGTTGATGATCTTATCCTTACTGGTAGTGATCCTAACCTTATAAACCATGTGAAGTATAGCCTTAAAAATAAGTTTGAAATGACAAACTTAGGACACTTGCATTATTTTCTTAGTCTTCAACTCTTGCAATCCAAGGAAGGTATTTCCCTTTCCCAGTCCAAGTATGCCTTTGATATTCTACGCCACTTTCACATAGAATACTGTAATCCAACCCATTCTCCCTTTCAGTCTAGAGCCAAACTTTCAACTCCTAAATTTGATGCTACCTTATATCATCAGCTCGTAGGAAAACATTTGTATCTTACCCATACCCGTCCTGACCTTTCCTTTGTTGTTGGCCTTATTTCTCAATTTATGCAAAACCCACATGAAATTCATTAGAAAGAAGCTAAAAGAATACTTTGTTATGTTCAAGGTATAATTTATTTTAGGATTCATTACAGTGCAAAAGCATCTCCTCTATTGGTTGGTTTCACTGAATATGATTGGGCTAGTGACCTTGATGATTGGAAGTCTACTGCAAGTTATGTCTTCACTCTTGGTTCTGGACCTATTACATGGGCTTCCAAGAAACAAAGTGCCATTTCTCTTTCTTTAGCAGAAGCAGAGTATTGTGGCGCCATAGAAGTTGGTAAGGAAGCCCTATGGCCTCGTCAGATCCTATCAGAGTTTGGCTTTCAGCAGTAGCATCCAACTACACTTTGTGTGATAATCAAAGTTCCATTCAACTATGAAAATATCCGTTCCAACATCAGTGAAAAAACACATTGAACTACACATGGACTTCATTAGAAAGCTCATTCATGACCATGTTCTTGAAGTGCAATAATGTTCAACCGATGATCAAGTTGCAGACATCTTTACAAAGGCTCTCATAGAGTTGATGTTTACTAAACTTTGATTTATGGTTGGAGTTCATGAAGTTGTCACTAAGGTTGGGTAGGCTCTAATGCCTCCTTCTTTCTCCTATTGTGTCATATTTGTACATCCTTCAATCCTATCCCAAGTTGTTCTTAAGGGGGCGTGTTAGGATATTCCAACACATAGGAAATAGTTAAGTATAACTTGGTCTAGTGCAGAGTTAGGTAAAGTGTATTTCTTTACTATGTACTTTTGTAACTTACAATCTAATGGTCATGATATGCTCTAAAAATGAAGTGATCTCACAGTCCATTCTCTCCTGAGTATTACTAACACCCAATTGGTCCATGATCTCTATTTAAAGAGCATGGAGGGTCATTTGTAGGGTGATCATTCATGAGAGAAGCTTATGTAATTTTTATTTCTTTTACATTAATAAATTTCCTGAAGTGGTCGCGTTGGCTCATGCCATGGACTGTTTCCCTCTTTGAGGGCTTTAACCACGCCAAGAATACTAGTGTATTGATCTGTAATTTGTTTGTGAGTGGTGTCCTTTGGTTTTCTATCTGAGGAACTTACCCTCTAAATTCCTGCAAAAACTATCTTGGACACACAATCAGTTGGTTGAGAGAATATCTCAACCACACACAAATCTAGGAACATAGCTAGGAACAGATTCCTCCAGATAAAAATAATCACAACTGAGACAAGTAGGAATTACATATTTCAACACACCCCCTTAATGAGTACTTGTATCGATATCAATTTTCAATGTCTAGTTGTGGTGAAACATAAAAAAATAATGTGTTGATGTCCATATAAATAAATAACCATCCACTAGAATGCATCGGTGCTAACCACTACAATCACAAGTCTAGTAGGATTTCTTTCGGATGCATGGTTCTATCAACCATTATAACTACATACATGTACCTGTACCTGCAAATCCCCCCTTATATCATCATGGGTTTTCTCAGATCAACCTCAACCATCCCTTGTGCTCAGATGGAGATACGCTAAGATATGTGAGTAAGGTATGTCACTCCCGACCACCTAGACTCTGAAACTGTGAGCACTGAGGCTCTTATGTTGCCATTGAGGCACTGTAGCCATGAAGGCTCTTTAGACTGTGAGTATTGAGTCTCATATGTTGCCATTGGGGCACTATAGCCCAAAAGGCTCTTTAGGCAAATTAGGCTTACATTTCACACTCCATCCTATGGACTTACCAGGTACACACATTATAAATACCACTACAAAACATTACATATACTTGCTTCCTAATACATATGTGATTCACATTTCAACATAATATTGAGTCTATTCAACAAACACAAACAAACTCGATTGTCCATCATCACCTAATTTGCAGTGTTGCACAAGATCAATATTTGTTGCACTTCAACCTCATTATCCACCACGGAGTGTCTTTGCATCCTCTTTCTTTTTTTGGTTCGATTGTTGTCTTGGATTCACTTGTGTGATTTGTTAGAGTCTCTAATTCTAACAAAACCACTTCACTGAGTTAGCGAAACTCAATGTAAATACTTCTAATTCCAAGACATTTATAAATACCACTTCGTTGGAGTTTCTAAAAATGCAGTCATAATCATTTTAATAAATTACATTTCTACATTAGGTTGATAATGCTCAACGTATTTATCTTTCCAAACTAAAAAATACAAAATAGTGAAATAACCCTCAAAACTGAACAAATGCTCAAACTACCAGGTGGATGCATGCTCAATGCTTCACACCTCCTAGTGTGACTCATTACAGTCATGAGTCTATTCCCACGAATAGGACGTAGGCATTTTTCTGGGATATTTTTTCTACACACGTAGCTACTAGTCCACAAAAAAAACTGGTGTTGAAATCTTCTCACCTAATCCACGTTCACCGCATCACTCTTCCAATGCGCATGGAGACACTGAGCATCCAATTGCATACAACCATTTGTAGCTTTGAGAAAGGCATAACTTCCATGCATAGGATCTGGCCCTTAGCAAAGAATTTGTGCCAGATGGATTCAATATTGGCCATAGATCTAAAGTCTTTGGATACGACCGTTAGTCTACATAAATCGCCACACATCTTAGAAACGAGTTCTGCTTGTAGCCCTCTCAAATGAAAATCTATTGGGTGAGATACAATAATCCATCCTCTGGGAAGAGCCACATGGGTTTCACCATACCAAGCTAGCATAGAATCGAACAAAAAAATGAGCAGAGGACTGAGCACCATATCAAAATCAAGCACTCAAATGCAACCTGTCGGATCCTCATGTCAGAACAAGCAGTCGACTCACAAACCACGCTCATGATGTAATCGCTCTCCATGTCATTGTAATTCCTCTCATAGACCACGCTCTCTGATGTAATCCCTATCACAAACCATGCATCGGCCACAACTGCCACTCTTTGTTGGCTCCAACCACATGTGTCCTCACACCAAAAACTAGTGTCCACACTTTAAATATCAGATCCATGCTGATTCGGCCTCATCCACGCTGTGGGCTGATCCATGCTTACTTCTCTACACCAGATCTATCCCATTACACAGCCAGATCTCCTCAGCAAAGTAAGGTTTGTGGACGTCCAATCGAATCCAAGCATAGATTCACATCCACACTCACCCTCTAGTGTATGGTGCAATAGTTAGAAAAGCACAATCTAGACACAATGTCATGTGGCACTTCAATTTCCACAATATACAACCTCACTGTGAAACAGATCCACAACTTTGAAAATTGAATTCCCACACAGATCCTTTACATCCTCTTTAATAGTAGTGGAAAATCCACACATGACTCTCTACTCACCAAGCTCAGCCTCAATTAATGGACAAACCAAGAAATGAATGGATAAATAAACATTCACAAAAATGTTTATTTCCCTCAGCCCGGGACAGGCCAAGCCCAGGAGGGCCAGGCCTTCAAGGCTCTCATACCATGATAAAAAACTGATAGTGCAAACTATCTTACCATGCATTAATCAAATATGATATTACATATATATAGGAGTATTGTCTCAAGTTAGGAAAACTATCTTGGACACACAATCTATTGGTTGAGAGAATATCTCAACCACACACAAATCTAGGAACATAGTTAGGGATAGGCTCCTCCAAATAGAAATAATCACAACTGAGACAAGTAGGAATTACATATTCCAGCATAATAAACTTGCACAAATTTCAAATATTTGAAGAAATGCTCGGTATGTTTCATAATGAAACCATTGAATAGGGTTTAAATATTAGCTATAAGACATTAAAGTTAATGATCACAAGGTACTGTAAATTGAGTGTAAGAATTATATATTACATGTTATCAAGGTTTGTGTAATTGAGATATCTAATCAATTCTTTCACAAAATGTAAATGTATTCACAATTAGAAAAACTCTTTAAAATATTGTTTTCATATGTACAACACTTAATCATGGTTTAACCACATGTTAATTTTTTGTGGTATTTTATTAGACTTGTGTAAATTAAAAGAGGCATTTTCCATTATTTAAAAAATTGGCTAGGCACTATGTTTCCACATGAAATTCAATAAGCATTAGAGTGTATCCACACATGGACGTGGAACTGGAAGTAGTTCTCGATCACCTCCCCCTTGGGGTTGGGTCGATCTACCCCACTATGACTAACCCTTTATTTCCAAAAGAAAAAATACCTGCTTTCATTAATCAAATAAGTTGATTTACATGGATTTCTCATTTAAATCCATCACTTAACTACCAGTGATGCTTTAATTTGAACAGTTCTCAATCTATGTTATATCATTTAATACAGATTTCAAATATATGTCTGCCTTTTTTATCAAAATATACAAAAAGATAACAAAAATAAAACTTCACAATTTTTTGTGTTATCTTAATCTTTATGATATAAGTATGCTTAGCATTGAAACATAATCAAAATTTAAATCTTCTATGAATAGCCAAATCATTTCTATCCTTCAAATTCTATTGAACCCTTAAAGTTGGAAGGAGCCATTTAAAACACTGCAAATTTGATCTTGCCCAAATCAATACGGCTTCCCTCTTCTAAAAGGTCATCTTCCACATTTTTTTGTTCTTTGTGTACATGTGTGAAGGATATCCTCTTGAAAGACCTAATCAACAATCTAATCCTCTTCATCCAATTTATCAACACTGAAGACTTGAAAGAGGATCTCATATTTTCCCATTCATTGATCATTGTTGAGTCTCTGAAGACGTTAATATCATCAATAGAAATATATTTGGCACAACATAAAACACACCAAAGAGCCAATAAATTTTCTCTATTGTTAGTTCCCAATCCACTTTACCAACATAAGTGGAAAAGATCTCCAAGATTCAATGTTGTGATCGCCCCGCTACCACATACCTTATATTTTGTTTTCTCAACAAAATAAATGACACGGTATTTTTCCTAAACATCCTTCCACTAACAACATAAACTAGATAAATTTTCCTTGATTGGTTCAATCTCTTGAAAATATGTCGAGGCCTTTAGGAAAGTGTCCCTCACATCTAGCACATTGTTATAAAAAATTTGTGCATTTTTGGTTCTCCATATGCCTCAAATGATGTAAAAGGGAAAATCTATGTATTATTTATATTCCTTGAACCATTGTGATAGGAAGTCCCTAGTGGAGGACTAGACCCAGATGGCTCTTAAATTAAGCAATTGAAATACCCATATCCAAACTGAGACTGTGAATGGACATGATAGAAAGAGGTGTGTTACATATTCACTACTATGGCAACATAAGCAACATCAACTTGGACCCTAATAACCTCTTTTTAGCAAAATATCCCATGTCAAAATCTTGTTATGGAAAACTAACCAGGTAAAGCACTTCAACTTTTGAGGGATTTCCGATTGCTATGATTTTTTGAGCCATAGGAATTTATCACCTTGTCTTTACCCCTGCATTATAACTGAATAGATTTTTTTGACCTGAAGTTGACTTTTCTAAGGAAGCCATCCCAAGTCATCGAGTCCTCCCTCTTTGACAAAAATATGCCAGTAATTCTCAGTTTTAGGATGTGATCATCCCATTCTTCTGCAAGTGGACTTGAGATACCAATATTTGTAGCATCTAACCAAGATTTCGACACCATATCTAGATCATGCTCCACATAAATATTCTTCAAAAAGTATAATGAATTACTATGTAAGTTATTTAGGGAAGGGACCACTAAAATATGGTTACTTATTGAACCTTTGATGTGTGCCAACCCAATCTCCACACTTGATCTAAATCCAACCTCCCATCTCATGTTACCGAAAAGGCAATTCTTTAACTTCACCATGCTTCTCCATGAGAGTGATACCACCTTTTTTTCTAGCACCCCTTCTCCAATTCAGCATGAAATTTGTTATTATTGAGATATTTCCCTTTGATTATCAATTTTCATATGTCTACTCCACTTAGATCCCCCCAAAGGTTCTTTACTAGTAATGCCAAATTGAAACACTCAATGTCTCTTATGCCCCAACCACAAATATCCACCTATCTTATAAGTTACTCAAGGTAGACTGAATGGAACTTCTGAACATTGGTAGGATCAACCCACAAAAATATAGCAACGATCGAGTAGATTCTTTTGATTCTCACTTTTGGCAGTTTATAGATATGTGTCCAATAAATAGAGATACTCTGAAGCACCGATTTGATCAAGGCTAGTATTCATCCTAACAATAACCATTTGTTAGACCATTGTAACAACCTTTTTTCAAAAATTTTAATCATCCATTCCTATCCCTTTGTCTCATAATGTTTTGGCTTCAGAAGAAATCCCAAATATCTAAACCCTACATCCAATGACATCACTTGTACCTCAAATCTCTTAGCAATCTCCCGTCTCTCTGCATCCTCATCTTTTGATGAGATTAGGGAATACTTTCCCTTACTTCTTAATAGGTCTAAAGCTTCCCCAAATCTTGACATAATTTGATAGAAGGCTAGCCATTTTATTCTTGTAGTCTTTCTAATTAGAAGAACATCATCTACAAACATAATATGAGTTAGTGAAATATTTCTTGACATCCTATAGCTTGTGATAATGCCCCTAAATCAAACCCCCTTGATCCTTCTACTTAAACCATCAATAACAATAAAAAACAAAAGAGATGATAGTGAACAACCTTGTTTAAGGTCATACGATGGCTTGAAAAAATATTTTGGAAGCCTATTGATGATGGCCACGTAGATGACTATTAATATACAAACCATAATCTAGTCTACTAACTTTTCTCCTAAACCTATCTTGTGCAAGATCAAAATTAGTAGTTCCCAATCCACACAATCATATGCTTTTATCATGTCAATCCTCACAAGGCATGCCTTTAATTTTCTATTTTTAATCGAATGTATGCTCTCTTGTGTTATGGAAACCACATTATGGATTTTCCTTTGTTTAAGAAACCTGAATTTCTCAGGGATATATGCTTAGACAAGAGGGGTATTATCCTGATTGTAATAAGTTTGGAATCAGTTTATATACTATATTACAGAGAGAGATATGACAATAGTATGAAAATGATTAAGGCTTCACCACCTTGGGAATAAGAGTCAATCACGTTGTTTTTACCGATTCTGAGATCTTGCATTTGCATTGGGGTTCTTGAGAAATCATGACCAACTCTTCAATAATTAAATCCCAGAAGTGTAGGAAGAGCTCCATTGACCATCCATCTAGTCTTAAACTCTTTTCCCTAGCTAAGGATATTAGGACCAAAAGAACCTCATCTTTAGTGGTCAACCTCCCTAGTATATCATTTTACTCCTCACTGGGTATCGAAAGAAAGAGGTTAATTATATCCATTTATTTACTAAAATGAATTGTGAATTGAAAAGACACACTACCTCATTATGTATATCTTTTATGAATAGACAAAGTTTCCCTCACCATATTTAAGAAACCATATAGAATTTGGTTTCTTCCTATATGAAGCTTAGTTTTCAAATAACCAAGTATTTTTATCATTGTTTCCCACACAAGTAGCCCTGATCCTAATTCACCATTGCTCTTCTTGGGCTTTTAGAATTTGCCTCTTTCAAACTTCCAAGTACATAATCAACTTTTTGGTGAAAACATAAAAAAATATAGATCCGATGGGTTGGTCAAAGATTTAATCTTGATGTCTATCAATATCAGTTCCCTTATCATAACATGTTTCTTTTCCTTAACTCATAATCATGCTACTCTCTTCAGTGATTTTAAATTTGTAACTGATAGCATCCATACTAGAAAATCCAAAACCATGTATAGTTTTAAGCCAAGTGTCTTGGATGGTACCTCAAAATATTTCTCCTTTAACCAACTATGGTTAAATTTAAATGGATAAGCTTGTAAAAAATATCTTTGTACCATTCCAAAAATATTATAAAATTATCCGAAATATATGTGGAGTGTGACCATGACTTCAACTAAACCATGTTGCATGTCAAAGCGGATTGAAAAGAAAAAGTGATCCAATTTCTTAGAAATTCCCCCTATGCTTGTGTTTCTGGGAAAACTAATGTCTATTCAGATCTACTAGTCCCACTAAGATGGGTAGCTATCTTAGAAACAAACAATTCAAAGTAATTTGTTTTTTCCTTTATGGGAGATAGATGAAAGAGAAGCAGAGAGCACCAACGTTAATCTTTCGCTTGGATCCTTACCTGTTTCCTCTCTCCTTTGATAGAGCTTTTGCCACTCCTTTCTCACTTGTCCCACTTCAAAGAACACCTGTAGAGTCAAAGTAGCAAAATACCATCAAAGCATAGAGATCTATGGTACCATAAACAATGTAGAATAAGATGTACATTAACCATACAAATGCATACACTAATACAAGATTCAGAAATAAGCAAGCATATGGAGGAAAACTCAAATAGCTTTATTGATAGAAGTAGAAGATAGGATTACAACCCAGCTTTCTGATCCAGTGCCATCCTCCCAGCATGAAAGCCCTCTTCACCTCATGAAAAGCAAGATCACCCAACAATACAATGTCTTAAAGAGAAACCAACAACACTTCCTTACAAATTACGAAATTCCAGCCTCTGGATCTCTGGGATGAGGGATCCATTTATAGATATTTGCAGAGGGGTGAGTCAGCTTCTGGGTTTTTGATTAGTGTCATTTCACTGATAGTTCTTGGTTCCACTTGGACATTTCATGATCTCTTACTCATATTTGGGTGAATTCAGAGAGGCAAGTGTCATATGAGCAGTTTCTAGATGATTCTCTGAGTTTCTACCTAGCAAACTGCCTCTGCCATTTGTCTGCACTCGCTCATCGCACCCTATAGAAGGGATTTTCAGTATGCATCGCACCCCTTGTGCGTAACAGGTGAGATGCATCACACCATTAGCACTGAGCAGTCTGTATGGTCCAGTTTTGACAAGTTCTAAGTAGTTTTTCAAGGAGAACTTCTGGGAAATGATGTAATCAGCTGACCTTGATTCTTTAGGGTTTGAAACAACACTTTTAGGGGTTTGAGAGCCCTTGGTTTATCGACATATGTGATTGGGGTTGAATTTCCCAAATATGTATATAATAGCTTGAGTGGTCATTCCTCCAAGTTAGACATATTGGAATTGGCTTGATGTCAATCAAAGACTTCTACGAAAAATAGTTTTAAATTATCCCACCAGAAAGTCCACCTTGCCTCTTGAACCCCAGACCTCCTACCTATCCATTGTGAAATTAATATCTCTTGTTAGAATTAATGAGCTCAGATCCATTATGCCGAAATCATCAATGGGGTCCAAAAAATTCTGTATGTCAGAGAAATGGGCATAAATATTAATGAAATGCATACACACCTTGGACCCTCTTTGATAGCCTATAAGAATGATCCTTGCAACACAATTATATTCTTTGATATTAAAATGATTAGGATCCCACATGGTGACCAATCCTCTCGATAGGCCAAAGGCATTGGTCGCACATATAAACCAGCGAGGAAAAATATTTCATAAAAAATCCCAAGATTTATCCCTATCAATCATAGTTTGTTAGAGGATAATGATCAAAGCCTTATTTAACTTGATGATACATTTGAAAGAACTTCTTTTTGGGTTGGATCCCAATCCCCATACATTGAAGGACATAATAATCATTATGAATGATCATTTATGGGCATAATCCCTCTAAGGACCTGTTGTGTTGTACAACAACCCCCCATTTCATAAAATTTTACCTTCAAATATAATATGAAATGGGTCCCTTTTAGATTTATGAATAAAATTGGTATCAACTCATCATTCCTTGAAAGGTCCGAAAAGAAACAATATATTATAAACCTTTTGAAAGAACATAAATCGGTCTTATAAAAATAAATGAATAATTCTTTATTTTTGCGATAAAGCGATCGCAAGATCGCTTATCGCAAAAAAGAAGGATGAATGACAAAAAGACCCATTGGTTTGCCCTGATCTGACAAGCGAATAACTATCGAATAGCAGGAAAGGTAAGCGTTTGTCACAAAAGGCCCTCTCTCTTTGCTCCGATGCGATATTGCTATCGGCGATCGGGGAATATAGCATACACAAAACAAAAGTCAACCTTTTAAAAACTCCTGATGCAAATTAGCTTTATTGCTATCGGCGATCGGGGATTTCGCAATGACACGAATGTAACTACTCGAGCATTCCTCCAATTTCCGATTGCGATAAAGCTAAGCGCAAATTTCAAAAATGATTGAAAAGGCTTGAGTATATTATGTTAAATTATTATTAAAAGCCTTCATATTCCTGATAGCGATTCACTTGTGATTAACTGCCAAAAAATCAAAGCCACGCTTAAATGAATTATTCGGCGAATAAACGACATGATGAGCATTTAAATGATTAACAGGCTTAAATGGCCAATTAATGGAGCATTTATGCCAAAATCTCTTTAGAGATTGTATCTGCGGCAGTATTATTTTAATCCTTCATTATTCATTGATTGATATAACTCTTTCATACATGGTTCGCACCACCTATTCTCTGCATTACGTTCATTTTATCTCCTGCGCAGAGCTCCTCCGAAGTAGCAAATTTAGACCAAATGGGCAAGAAATCTAAAAGATTTGGAACAGCTTCAACTCCCGCAGTAACAGGACAATCTATCGTCGATCTGGGACCAAGTAAAAAAGGATTGATCTCAGACACTACCTGTCTTGGCCTCGACAATACTAGTTGGTAGAGCATCTATAATCTAGTTGAAGCCGAAGAGCCTGAAGCAGTATCAGTACAAGCTACAGCAGGTTCGAACCGAAAGTCCGAGGCTACCCTAAAGGATTTAGCCGATTCTTACTTACACCAAATAGCGGCTCGAGAGAAAATTCGTCCATACACAGATGTAGTAAGATGGGCAGTTGAGGAAATCCCGGTTACAAACAGAACATTTTGCACAATCGACGAGAGAATCTTCGGTTCGTTTCAACCCAATGATTTGAGACAAATGTACCATTTGCCTGAACCACAGAAGAAGTATAACAAAGAATTTCTGGAGAAGTTCAGAGATGAAAATGAAACTAAATCAGTACCTATATGGGAATGGAGATAGAACCCCGCAAGACACAAGCATGAGTCCTCAGGTAAGTACTCTGTCGATTCATTGTGTTCTCCTTATTGTTACGCTGGAGCGATGATGTGTAGAATTTGGGGTTGCATGATTCCTCAAAATTCTCAATAGAGATGGTTCCTTTAATGGAAGCAGCATTCAATAGCGAAATAATGGATTGGGGAAATATATTATCTAATAAGTTAGCAACTACTATTCTTGAGTTCAGAAATAAAACTTGCATTACCGATAGGTTTATTCCTCCATTTTATTATAGTGCCTACATTTTAGATACTCTTTGTTTTAACTCTGAATTTCTTGTGCTGGGGTGGAGATGGACTCCACAGGACCTCATGCCGATTCATATCTATCACCAGAAGTTGTAGAAAGCCCATTATAAATACCACCTGTATCAAGTTTGTAATGGATTTATGTTACCCATTTACTATGCAATTTTTGACAAGCCTGCTCCTAAGATTTCCTCACACGCAGAGATTGACTTAACTGCCCTAGGAAACGGGTTCAGAGATGAAAATTTACATATATAAGAGTTTTCAGCAGCCTTGCCAGGCCTCAAGTTCTCCCCTTGTACATATCTGACAAACTATTGGCTAGAGAAATAGCATATTAGATTACGTCCACAGGAGCAACCAAGACTCTGAGGAATTCAAAGAAGCAAGTTTGGCCTCCTTTTCCTCTAAGGTGTGGTGTTTACACTCTACATGACTATAAGCATGCAGAGAAAGAAGCAGAAAAGATCAACGTACTGAATCTCGCCACCCTTTCGAATAGACGATTTGATCCAAGGAAAATTGTCTATAATGTACTTGAACAGACTGAACTTACTAAGTTTGAACATAAAGAAGACGAGTTTGATGACCTATTTTCTTCGGCGGAGTCATTATTTTAGGTTCAAACACTAGCTAAAATGAGATATCACGATGACGGGTTAGTAGAATTCAACAAACTCAGAGAGCAGAGATTGCAAACTCTGCCTCTAGATTTACTAGCTACTGCCCTTATGACACAATCAAGCGAGCCTGAACAACGACTTACTGACGAACCTCCTGCTACATCAGAAATTTTTGAAGAAGTCCAAAGAAAAGAGCAGGAAGAAGTATAGATGAAAGAGTACGAGGAAATACAGAGGAAAGAACAAGAGAAAGCACGAAGGAAAGAGCAAGAGAAAATACATGAGGAGGAACAGGAAAAAGAGCAGGATAAGAGCAGCAAGGATGTGAATGTCGATACCCAGATTGATCCGAAATTGTTCCAAGAATGGCAGCAATTCGACTCCATCATAAGCAATCTGGAAAGCTCAAAAGATGTCGATACACCCAAAGCAACAGATACACATGATACACCGTCAAAAAAGGTTCCAAGTGAAGGAATCAATGACCTATCCCCTAGTACAGATTTGGAAATAATTCTGAAAGATCCTTCGGATCAAATCATTTTGCAGGTTGAGGATATACCTCCATTGGATGTCTTTTACAGCCCAAAACACAGGGTCGTAGTAAAGCGATAGTGGAAAAGGAGAAGGATTAATCAACCTTCCCCGTTCCCCGAACAAATAGAGTTAGCCAACATAGTTTGGAAAGAGGAGTTCGATCGTTCCGATGACCTAACAAAGTTGTCCCAGTATGACAGAGCCTATTCGGCGGCCAACATGGACAAGGCATCAGAAGTGAGTAATTTGATAAAAGAAAAAGACCAGGAAATCATTTTGTTACAAACACAGCTGTCGCAGGCACAACAGAAAGCTGAACAATTAGAACAGCAATTGTCAACTCATCAACAGTTAAATAATCAATTGAATAAGCAGCTACTTGAAGAAAAACAAAGGGTAGATTCAAGCGTGATTCAAAGGCAGAAAGAATTATTGGAAGAGTTGGAAAAATTGAAGACGATGAATGAACTAATGGTGAAGACAAAAGATGAGCAAATTTCTCAATTATCACTTCAAATAGAGAAGTTCAAGAGTCTTCCGCAGCCTGCCGATTTCATAACAGAAGCGCTACATATTAATAAGGCACTGGTAACACAAATAAGACTGTTGTGTCATAAAATTTCTCAAGTTGAGCCCCTTTGTGACATAACAGCATCAATAATCGATAAATCAGTCGATGCTAGACAGGACTTAGAGCAGGCCGATGAGACCTTAACAGATTTTCTTACTTGGCAGGACACCAGTGAGGGACAGGTAGCAAATTTGCCTAAAATCCTAGAATCACATAAAGAAATCCTATTCTTAGAATGGTAGTCCCAATTGATGAAGGCAGAGAGAGAAGTTTCTAGATGAAAATTATCCACAAGTAATTTGATTGAATTAATTAACAATACTCTCTATTTATCTAATATGATCTCGCAATGTACACCAAGTAAATTGCTATCGGATAAAACATTGGAGCAATCATGTTATCAGGAGCTGGAAAAGAATGGAAGGTTGATTACAGGTATTGAAAGTTTAACTTGGGACACCTATTGGTTGTTCCTAGTAAAACCATATAGCCAGAGAGCCGCCCTCAAGTGTCTAATAGATGCAATCAAGTGTATCATTCCCGATATACACGATGCCACATACTCGGCTCAGCTCCATTCTCGTTTCAGCTGCCCTCAAGAAGTGGAACCGATGCTAGCGATATGCCAACTCAGATCAAAGGGAAAACAGCCAGACTGATGAATCATGCTGCCGACTACCAAATTGTTGTGGAGAAGATATTCAAGATCAAGTTATACCAATTAAGTAGAATTTTATTTCTGTAGTTAGTTAGTTTAATTAAGTATTTATAGACCCTTTCATGCATTTAGAAAGGGTCCTCAGTTTTTGTATAAGACTCAAACCTGGACTTGCACTACTGTACTTCAAGTCTATTTTTATATAAAGACTGGGCCAAATTATTCCAATTTTTGACAACGAAGCTTTTATTTGGATGTGCACTACTGCCTTTATATGAAAGCATATCTGAGTTGAAAGAAGGAATTCAAATTGCGATTGATATTGGGAATGATTTGCAGCACATATGGTACTATTATCTATGTTTTGAATTCATTCTTTTTATGTGAATTGTTATTTGATTACTCTTGCTATTATTGAATATATGTATGTGTTTCAACAACATTCCTTATATTTTCAACTATTGGATGTTTACAGGATGCTTCTCTTTTAGTCATACATATATCAGTAATATATAAAAGACAAGTGTAACAATGTTTTATTAATTACTTTGTTCAACTATTTGAAAAAAGCAATTATTATATGAACGAATGTCTATGTTTATCAAATAGAGTCATGTATATGGTTATTTATGAACAGAGATCATCAAATGTTGCACTTAAGAATAGAAATTTCCTGGGATAAAATAGTTATTTATATTTTTGCTCTTTAGATTAAGTTATCCATCCATTATCACTTATTAGAAAAAAATTCACTCATCCATCCCATTTTTATTCATCATTAGGAAACTGGTCCCATTATCTCCAGTCGGAGCCACCATACCAAATAGAAAAGGAGTTGCATTAAGGTCCGGACCGAGTGGTTTTCCCCGATGTTGATGCAACGATTTTCAAGGCATCAACAGGACCCAAGAATTTAAGGGTGCAGCCTCCATAAACCTAATCTTAGGGTCAGATTGATCATGAAAAGGAGAATGATTGTCCTCCAAGGACTCATAAAAAGAAGACAGAAGGTCAGAAGGAGCCAAAGAAAAAGTTGAAATTTTATTATATTTGGTAGCTTTCTTCTTCCTCGTGGTGATGTTTTTCTAGAATTTAGACTATAAAACACATCCTTTTCAAGAAACAAAAAAAAATGTAAGAGGTTCCAAGCTAATCTACTCATTTCGAACTAGATTTTATAAATCTTCATCCTATAATATTGGTGAATATGTATTTCCTAATGGGGCCTCAAATTTAAGCGGAGATGAAAAATATGCCTCTTATGAAATATGGGCATCATCGTCCCTATCTCAATCGAGGTAAACAGAAGGGGACTAAATATATCCACACTGTTGGAAATACTAAGAGGGGGGTGAATCAATATTTCTTTTTCTGACTAGTCTTTTACTAGTTAAAACATTTATATTCAGAACATGAGATGAACAACAAGAATAAATTATTTTATTAATATAATCTTCGCAGTAAAATAGATACAATATATAGATGGTTGCAATTAGTTTCCAAGCACCAACTTCGACTTTGGTGAGGCTCCAACGTCCAAATCTCCAACTCTATTTCACCAAGGTACTAATCTTGGACTTAAGAGCACCAACTACCAAGGACTTCAATCCTTCCATTTCCTGAGACACCAGTCCCAAGGACACCCATCCTTCCTACTTCTGAGGCATCAACCCCAAGGACTCCAATCCCTCTTACTTCTAAGGCACCAGCCCCAAGGACTCCAATCCTTCTTACTTCTGAGGCACCAGCCCCAAGGACTCCAATACTTCTTGCTTCTGAGGCACTAGCCCCAAGGTTTCCAACCCAATCTTGTCAAGGCATGTTTGATAGGAATGTTTTGCTCTCATAACTCTTCATTATTGAGTTCTATCTATTTACAGCCTCATTGTAGTCTACATGCTACACCATCAATGACAACCAGTCTTCTCATGAAGGAGTCTTTACAACTCTTCATATAGTCCACACAGAGTCTCCAATAGCTGACCTTTGACCATATCTCCACACAGCTTCAATGAGTCCACTATAGCTACACTAAACTCTACATAAGAACCTACTTTCTATTCAAGCATATGTTCTTATTGTCACAATGAATGCTTCAGCATGACTATTTCTCTGCTAGCTATTTCTCCCCTTCGACTGTCTCCTGTCCTATTGGTCCTTCGGCCCTATTTTTTGTTCTTTGATACTACCTTTGTTTTCTCCAATTGTTTCAACAACACAATGACCAACCCATTCAAACAATTCTCTGTTTTCTTATACCTGACACCCCTGGCCTTTGGCTTCCTTTCTCCACTAGCTCTTCGGCTTCCTGAACGCTCGCTTATCCTATCAGCTTCCTCCTCAATCACTGTCATTTCCTCTGTGCTCTTCATGCTCATAAGACACGTTCATTTATAAGAGAGGACCGAATAACACACAGGGAACACATATTCCAAGTTAAAATATAACATCGCTTCTTTTTTTTCAATCATCATGGACATACTCAGGACTTTACAGTGTAACAGACATGCCACGTCCCAATCACAATCGCCATCAACTTTAGTTCAACCTCCTGAACTATCGAAACTGTTATCATATGCATTTTTGCCTTCACACCACATGCAAGGCCAACATTCAAATAAACAGAAAATATGAGAAAAACCACAAACGAAGTGCTAGGGCGGAATTGAAATTTAATTCACCTAAGTCTATAACCACATCGGATTTGACGTGAAACTACAATCAGAAGTCGCGCTCATGACATTGCTGATGCCAGATGTCTGATTCTCCACTAGATGTGATATTATATTAAGCCCATCTATAATGTTGCATCGGTTCCAGTCTTGCAATCGCAATCAGCGCTTGCCCTTGGTGGAGGTCCAATGCAATATCGCTAATCGTTATCGGAGATTTCAATGGGCCGCTTAACACGTTGTAACTTCTGCTCCTGAAGTGCCAACAAAATATATGTTAGCAATTGTAGATCGCAAAGGTTCAGGGCTCGACGTTAACATAGACCACCCGCTTATAGCGATACGATAATATGCGCTAGACCTAATAGGGCTCAACACTCCCATGCATAAAATTTCAATTTGTTGACCTAGGTTGTCATTGATGTCAATATGGAAATATTCTAGATACTAGATGATGATATGATGAGGCATATGAAAAACTATGCCTCCTATGAAATATGGGCATCATCCTCCCTATCCCGATCGAGGTAAACAGAAGGGGACTAAATATATCCACAATTTGTCTTAATCAAACTCTTATGGGAGGTAATAAGCATTATCAATGGTGGACAAGCCCCCCTACCACCAGTTCTAATAACTGGAATAATACGTACGAGGTGACGGGAGGAATTATCACTAGTATTATCACTATTATCAACATTCTAAGGAGGATTAACATCAATATCAAGAGAATTTCGAATACTTCAAGTACCTAGAGCTACAGGATTAAATCCACCTAACTTATGAATGTATTCTTGTCTTAAACGATTTGTGTGCCTCATGCCTCAACCTATATTGTGGGATCCCTGATAATGACCCTACATAAATTTCCTTGAATTTTCCGCCAAATGATGTCCTGCCACATGGTAGCATAGGCATCTAAAGGGCATCCTTGAATAATACATACACTGGCTTAAAGAAAATGACCCCCAATATAGAACAATTTGAGCTGAAACTCCACTTGTATAATCCATCTCTACAAGAAACCAATCTATCTTCTTATCAAGCAACCCAAACACCCATCCTCCACCTAGCTGTATTTTCCAATTTTATTACCAAAGGCAATAATCGCCTATTTATTCCACAATTTCAGTGGTAGGTGAGAAATTTTACCCATAACATGATGCACTTAGAAATGAATTTCAGGGGGTTAAAACCTTTATTCCAACACTGTAGAAAAATAAAAACTCGACCCCTCACCTATGGGATGGAATGAAGATATTGCCTATCTAATTAATTTGCTTCTGTCTACTAAGGTATGTTCTTCAATAGTGTTTGAAATGGGTTGGCAACAACAAAATGATATCAATCAATACAGTAAAATTTGGGTTCAGTATTGTATTGAAAGATCAGTAAGTATGTTTCAGATTTTTAAGTGGGAGCTTCTTGATGGTGTTGAATTGTCAGTTCAAAATCTGCCTGATTTCAGAAAAAGAAAGACAGATCCTTTTCTAGGAATAGAAATCGATCCTATGGCCTATATTAATCGATGGACAAAGAAAGACACTGAGTATTTGTTTCCTCAGAAGAATCTTCACATAACGACAGATACAATAAAATTTGACACAGGACAGTCTTCACGTGCTCCACTTAGATCAGAATCTACTTTAGCCCTTGCCAGCGAAAAAGGAAAAGCGAAAGTAGACGAAGATGCCCAAGTAAAGGACATGTTATATCTCAACACGTATCAAGATGCTAAAGGAAATTATGAAGCTGATTGGGAACAAAAGTACCTAAAGATACTTGAGCAACAGTATTATGATAACAAGTCATCATCATATTTTGATCCGGGTTCGGATGTTGAAAGTGACCGAAGTCCTCTCAAACCTTGGTAGTGTGTCTTCTTTTCTTAGTGCATTTTCTTTTTGAGTCTATTATTGTACTCGAGAATAATGGGTAGACACCATCCAGACTAAGTAATGTCGGACAAGGACCCCCAAAGATTCTCTGTGTCTATAGATAGGTTATTATAAATAGAGATAGAAGGTAGCCGATAAGGCACAGTGTGTTTTGTATTGTGCCTTGAGTTTTTGTGAGCGTTGTGTGTGTAACCAGAGACTAGAGAGGTTTTGCTCTGCTCTGAAGCTTAATATGGTATGTAAATTTTTCTTGATATAATATTGAAGCCTGCTGGGCTGCCTGACTGAGGTCAGTTATTCTAAAGGTCATCGTGGTAGAACACTGTAAAGCCAGTTGGAAAGCGAAGGATTCACGTGTGTCCTTGTGAGTCTTAGTGATGAATTGAAGAATTTTCAGCACACCCTTCAGTTGATCAAGTAAGTACTGAGTCCACAATCTTATTGGTATTAGAGCCCTGTTTCTAGTCCTGAGTATAAACTCTATACAGAGCCTAAAGTTGGCCAGGAAGCCTTCGAAAAGCTGTTATTCTATAACTACTAATTCCATAAACGCCACTTTAGTCAATCTCTGGTTGAGTTTATAACAAATGGCCAGTCTGTTACGTTCGTTTTCTACTATTGATCGTCGTATAGTAAATGAAATATCTTCTCACTCTAATGAAACTGAAGTTGATCAGAATTCTGAAAATCATGAAGTAGTAACGAACCCTGAAAACTGGAATCCGCCTCCTATGAATGTGACTGAAATATATAAGCTTCCTATAACTTTTCTGTTTAAGCACAAGTCTTTTCTGAAAGAAGTTGAAATCACGTTGAAAATATCTGGTCCGTCTATTCAGATTGTTGCTTTAAATATGTTTTCCGAAGATGATATAAAAAAGTATTTCTATCTTCATTTTCGGGGGATAAGAATTGGTCTCGCTCCATTATTTCACCATGGAATAAACGCCCCATGTATTGCAAAATTGTTTGACACTCGCCACCAGTCATATGAAAATGCAAGAATTGGAACAATAATGGGAAATCTAGCATCTGGTTGTCAATATGGAACCATTTATCCTGACTATGCTATTAGTCTGAGTGATGTCCATTTAAAAGATTGCTGGAAACTGTTGACTGGAGTACAAGGTCTGTCTATGGCTCACAATAGTGAGTATCTTTCAGTAATTGCCCAAGCATCTTTCCAATTGACTAATACAGTCCATCCCAAGCTGAAGCAACCCGTCTTAAAAGACTGTGTCACCGTAGGAGTATCTAATGCCCAAGTTGAAGGAGTGCTATATGATCCTACTGAGTTACCTGGAAATTGGTATTTTCAGTATAAATCTATTGCAGATATAAAGAAGCCTAATTCAAAGCTTAAAAGGGTCTCGATAGAAAACGACCATGTCAAATTGATACCAGCTCAGCCTAAATTCAGAAGCCTCTTTCTAAGCCAAGAAAATATGTCTTCCCAATAATACCAACTGAACAATCCTCCTCGTCTTAAACAACAAATATTCCTACAATTGATGAAGTTGAAAATGAACCTCAGTTGTCTCCAATTGACTTGTATATACCTGAGTCGAAACCTTTCTTACCATCTGTAAATAATATGTACCATATTTTTCATACTAGATTTCAGCCCCAAGAAGAATGGCAGTTTGAGAACCATCACTTTGTAAAAGGAGGAAAATGGCCTCCAAAAACAAAGTTCTGTACAACATCTTCTTCTTCTAGACAACCTGCAACCCGAGTGGATTGTGCTCCTTTGATTGAACACAATGCTCAGAACCCGAATGATTTAGATCAAACATATAAAATCGGGAATTATTTGACCACTTGGTGTTCCCACGCAGAAGAAGTGTTAGATGATTTAGGTAGCCAAAGTGAGTTAATCCTGGCTAACCTTAAGCTGTTGCATGATGAGCAACAAGAAGAAACACAAAAGAAAGAAGCCAAGTTGTAGAAAAAGAAGAGAAGCCAAGGCAGCTACTTTTTCTAGATCGATGCATGTACCTAAGGTAGAAGAAATAGAAGATGATTCAAATGAAGGAGATGAAGAATCAACTCCAAAAGTGGATTTGAGAATGTTAGATGATCCAAAAATAATTTATTATCATAAGTTATAAAATTGAAATAAAATAATTATTAATTTAAGAAATT
>APFE030810344.1:264845-274922 GCA_000404065.3 Pinus taeda
GTAAATGGACACTTGTTATTTAATAAGTGATCCATAATTAGAGGTAGTTAGGACATGGAGCTTATAAATAGCTCATTGCAAGAGTGTTTGGTTGTTTGGGTGTAAACTCTTGCAAAATCAATTATGCAATTTTATTTTTATTTTTTTCTGATTAATAAAATTATGTGTCTGAGGAAACTTCTACCATTATTGTGGTATCAGAGCTCCAGTAATGCTACAGTTGATTTGAGGAAGAGATTCCAGCTCTATCACATCGTGGAAAACTCAACTCCATTGAATTGATCAACAAATGATTGGTACTGTCTTTATTTTCACGTAACATGTAGTTAGTCATCCCAGAATATATCTCACTTTGTTATGAGATATTTTATTGTAAATATTTTTGTATAAATACTCCCTCATTTAGAGTATTGAGGGTGGATTCTTAGACATTGTTGTAAAACTGATTATTTTGGAATAAATTGTTGTTGGACAAATTTTGCATGGTTGGATGGCTGAAGAATTAATGCAAAGGACTTTTCTCAGGATTCACGTGTGAAACACCAAACAAATAAGTATCTTATATCTCATGTGGTATTGTTTTCTTGTTTATTATATCAATTATGTTTCAGATCTGAATATTAAAACGAAAAAGAATAATTCAGAAAGTGCTTGAGTGAAATCTGTCTTCAATCGTTTTTATTCTCAATGTTTTCTTCTAAACTAGCATAAACAGTGAATTCTTAATTGCTCATGTTTCATAGTTTACTCATTTTGATCATTTAGTAAATAATTCTTAATTGCTCTTTATTGGTGATCATTCAAGTTCTCTTCTCTTAAAACATGTTGAAGGATTCTTAATTTCCCTTCATCCTTTTTAAGTCCATCCCATCTTTTCAACTCTCTATTTTCTCCTTGTTCAGCTATCTTGCCCTGTGAAGCCAACCTTTGTTGAGAAACCAAATCCAGTTGAGCCATATTCTCTTGACTCCATTAGCCCAATGGCCTAAACTATTCATTTCTACCCCTCTGTTACTGAATTTCACCACTAAACGCAATCAAAATCGCAAGCTTTCATAACTAGCCTAATATCTTTCAAAACCAAGCTAAATATTAAAGAGAGAGCCCTCTCTGGATATAGATTGGCTAGATTCTGTACCTAAAAGTTGGTTTGTGGTTACCTCGGACCCTTTTCCCTCTTCTTACAACTTCAGGGAAAATATGAGTGATAACATAGTGGCGACTCCACTGGGGACGAAAATTTGTTATTATTTCTATTTTCTTTATAAACTACAAACGGAGCCTGAAGTTAGCCAGGTAGCCTTCGAACTGCTCTTGCTCCACAAGTGCATAAGTAGATGAATTCTGCTTCAGTCTATCTATGATTTAGTTTCTGAAATTAACAGGAACCAGTTCCTCAGTCAAACAAATCTTTAGGAATGTTTAAATTAAAATCTGGAACATCTTAGAGAAATCACGGAATTTGTTATTGACATTAATTCAGAAAATCAAAACCAAGAAATCTGGATTTAGAAAGGACTCGTTACACTAGGTCAAATCCTGATCCAAATCCACCACCTATGTTTGAGAACCCAAATCTGATCCCCAGAATTCTTAGGAGATAGGAAAGTCAAGAAATTACTGCTAGTTCTCGGCCCATCTACAGATCAAGATCCTTCCCTGTTAGGTGGATTTATCTTGAGGATGAACCCTTTGATGAGTAGTTTGAGACCTCTTTGTTTACAACATTTTCTGACTCTGAATTATTTGACTCAGTCCTAGTCCCAGTGTTTATAGAAGAGTTACAATTTGAAGCTGTTAGTTTCTCAATAGACAAATATCTACAGAGTTCAATACAATCTGAGCTTACTTCTGAAGGAACACCTGATCCATCTACAAGCACTGCTGCTTCTATAAGTTCCCCACCATTCCCTCATATATCTCAACCTCAAGCCACTCCACCATAGACCCCTCCTTCTACCCCTCCATCCACAACCCAAATCCCCATCATTACCCTTACCCCAGCTGTTGTTCCATCATTACCTGCAACCATGGCAAACAAGTATACCCCCCTGGTTTTACAAACCAATTTAGGTGCCATGTCTCAAGACTACCAAAGTAAAATAACTCCATTCGATGGTATTGGCACCTACACTGCTCAACAACATACCAAAAAATGACTGAATATTTTGAAATATATGAGATACATACTGATGATGTAAGAATGAGGATATTTGTTCAGAGTCTAACTGGGGAAGTTAGAACTTGGTTTAGGGCTCTAAGAGCAAGCAACATAGATAGCCTAGAAACCCTTTATACACAATCCTTGAACCGTTGGGAGAAGAAGAAAGATCCTTTGCAGATCCTATCTAAATATGAAAATCTTAAAAGAGGAACACAAGAAACTGTGCAGGATTACTGCACTAGGTTCAACACTACCTACAATGTCATTCCTCAAAACCTCAGACCACCTGATTTGGACCTAATCAAATTCCATAATGGATTTGATTTTGATATGGCTTTTTAGCTAAGGGAAAGAGCTCCTAGAACTTTAGAAGAGATGCAAAGTATACCTGTCAGTGTTGAAGCTAACCTGATGTCCAAAAGTGCCAAGGTTAGGAGTAAAAGAAGGATACCAGTGAAAGAAGAAGCTTCACCTATCAAATAGAAACTAGTTGCTATAATCAAAGGGATGGAAAGACTAGGAAATAGAATGGAGACAATAGAAATAAAATCCCCTTGGGATGGTTAGCAAACCAACACAGGGAGGAATCCTAATTTCCATAAAAACCAGAACCCTGGAAGACTACTCCAGATCAAAACATTAGACCCCCATTCTAGTAAAATTATGTAGAAGCTTCCAGCTCTGAAAGTCCCCAAGAATACACTCAGATAAATCTGATGGGACTTAACAACGAAGGAGAAGTTTTCCTAACTCAAGATGATCAAGAGGTTCACATTCTCAAACAATGTCAAACTCAGTCAGGAGAGTCTTTTGACTTCAGGGAGGGATATGACACAGCTATTTACGAAGTGCACAAGCAGTATAACTTAAGGAGTAGAAGAATTGATGTTCCTAAAGCCAATAAATAGAAAGCTCCAAGACATCCTGTCAAAGGTAAAGCAGCCACTACCCCTGTACAATTTTTTTGTCTAGATCAAACAATAACCCCCCTAGTTCAATAATAGAAGATGTCTTCGACACTCAACAAAATAATAGATAGTCTCCCACTTCTCCCCTTCTTTCCAAGGGAAATGTGGAAGAACCTCTAGAAGACAATGTAGGAGAAACTGTAAATCTTGTTAAACACACATGGGCAACCAGCATAATCTAAAGGATAAAAAATGAGAGTACTTCTTTTATTAACAACTGATATACATTTATAGTACATTGTTTGACCGTTGGGTTTCACATCCCAAGGTCTCTTAGATGCCTTTTGTCTATTCGGCTTCCACACTAACGCATTGAGGATTAAGTGTCCAACATTCCCCCCCTTAATCCGAAGGGTTATGTATGAGTCCAAGAAGAGAGTTGTAATACAAAATGTGAAAAAATGCATGGTAGCACTAGGCTAAATGTGCTCTTTGAAATGTTGGTATAAAGGGCGGTGGTTTAAGGATGACCACCAACACTTGAACGCTTAGTGCAGTTCCCAGAAGTCTTCCAAAACTGCCAAGAAGCTGAAGTCTTCTGCTAGAGGAAGTGCTCCTATTGTTTTGAAGAGGGAAACCTTCAACCAATAAAGGGAGGTCTCACCCCGCATAAAAGGGAGAACTTCAACTTGAAAAGGGAAGTCTCAACTTGTGATGGTTTAAGGATGACCAACAACTCTGGAATGCTTAGTGCAATTCCTGGAACTCTTCCAAAACTGGAAAGAAGATGAAGTCTTCTGCTAGAGGAAGTGTCCCCAATTTTGTTCCTCGAATTCTTCCGAAACTGGCAAAAGGTTGAAGTCTTCTGCTAGAGGAAGAGTCCCAGATTACCAACTAGAGGCATGTTTAGGGGCATATTTGTTTCTAGCTACAACTCTGAATCTGGTACGACAAGTTGTGGCTCAGGCTCGCTTGATGTGACTTTGAAGCTTGTAGATGACCATCATTTCCCCCCTGTCAGATACAAGGTGAGATGATGGAGAAAAATCAACTGCAAGATTGTTCAATACTCTGGAACAAGTTCTGACATGTGATTGGAATATCTTCTTAGTTGTTGATGCCCATTGCGAATAAGCGATCCATCCAAGATGAATCTTTCTTCTTGTAGGACGATTCTTTCTGAAGCATCTGTTTGAAGAATGGTGGTTTTATGACAATGCTTACATGGATGAAGATCAAAACAGTGATCTTTCACATGGAAAACTCAGTCACAGTGTCGGAATTTCACGATTTGTTGTTGTTGTTGTTGCTGTGGAAGAGGGGCAAAATCTGGAATAGCTGGATGTGAAATTTCATGAAGGAATCCAACGCTTTGAAATTGAATGGGCTTTGAGTAGTTTGGAATATGAAAGGACAAGTCCTTGTCATATCCAAGACCAGTTTTGTGCTTGTTGTGGACAATTGTTCCCAAGGTCTGATGATGGGCTTGGGAAGTACAGACTGAGTTTCTAGATCTGCATGTACAATTGCTGCTTTATTGGGCACTGGATCTGAATGAACTTTAACAATATTGTCTTGCTGTTTATGGGAGTCTATTTCATTGTTCTGAACAAAAACAGGTTCAGACTGATGAGTCCTCTATTTTAATTCTTCTTGTTGTAGCTGAGATTCAAGCTGCAAAAATTCAATGGTTTCTTGTGCAAGTTGTAAAGATGTTTGAATATCTTTGAGAGTGTTTTTGTTGACTTCAACTACAATTCCATCAGTAGATAAGATTAGAGTGCTTAAGAACTCTAATAATCCATGATTTTTCTCCATTGTTCAAACAATCAAATCAATAAATGACCAAAAATGTACTTGTAGAAATAATAATGGTTTTAGAAAATTAATTTGCCAACTTCTCAACAAGAATTAATTTGCACTATGTCTGCTCATGTTGTCACTTCACAATGTCTTATGCCTCAATTTCTACACAGCAAGCCTAATATTGTTGCCTTAACATAATTTTCAGCTTGACAGGTTTGCAGCCCACAAGCTCTTCTTTTCCAGCAATGACAAGACCCCAATAGAAATGAGATTAGCTTCTATATTTTATCAACCATACACCATATAATTTTTTTTTCCTTTTCCACCCAATGTCCTTTCACTAAGCTCGTTGATCCTTTCAACACCTCGTTGCCTAATTCACTGGTCCTCGAGCTGGAAGGATTTCTAGCCTCAAGCACTATTCATACTAAGAGGTAAAAATATTTTTGATGCTACTATCGCTCACTCAAAATGGTCTATTCAACTATTAATACTCAGATTTTTAGTATATTATTCAATATTCATACTTGTTGTTGCAATGAATATCAATAATGTTTCAAATAATAATACCTTACAATTGCCAAGCTTGTGGCCTTCCTTAACACATCAACCTTCACATAATAGGTAGGAGCCACTAAACATGGAGTATTTGAGAGGTTGGATTTGGACACAAACTTAGGACCTCATATAACTCAAATATATATAACCAAGCCTCCTACTTTTGTACCAAACTAGAAATCCGACTTGCAGAGCTCCAAAATTTGTGTAGCCTCCGTCAGAAAATTTCATGAACCGTATAGCTTGAATTAAGGAAGCTTTTGTTTCCAAGATCAAGCTGCCAAATCCAAATAATAAATCCTTTTTGTTTCTCCTCGTTAATGGCGTATGGAAGAAATCATAATTAAAAACACACCATAATGTGAGGACCCTTTACCGTGACACTGTTAGGTGGAAACTCACAATGTGATATGGAGGCAGTGTTACTTAAAGTCACATGAGACAGTGTTACTTGAATGGCCAACGGTGGTATATGGACATCGTATGGTTAATGCATATGGAGGTATGAGTTCGAGGACATTGTTAAAAATAGCGCAATGTTATACAATGGAAACCACTTTGTATAAAATAGAAAACGATGGTATATCAATGAATGGAGAAAACGTTAAACTAGGACTAATACCAATAATTGAGACAACATATGGTTAATGCTCTCTGATTGATGAAGTGATACCATATTTTTCCATGGCTTCAAGGCAAGCGTGGGAAATGTTTTTATCAAAAAAGTCCCTCGAGCTAGAACTTTGGCGAATAGATCTGCTGCAAGATGTTGCAAATAGGAAAATCCATTCTGTTGATATGAACTCGATGACCTCAGTAGCTACAAGTGGTTGGATGAGGAGCTCTTGGATGGAGTAAGAACAAATACTTTTCGGTACTCCTCTGATACCAGGAACAACTTCTGGACTTTTGAGCGAGTCTTCAAACTCAGCTTGTGGACTGCGTATATATGTGAACAAGTTTTGGACTACGTATATGGAACAACTTCTGGACTGCTTATATATGTGAATAGGTTCTAGACTGCGTATATGGAACAATGTTCATATACCTTAATCGAAGCAGCATTCAACTCTTCCACTACGCCACTCTATTGTGAAGTCAGATGCAACAATAGAGTGGTTGGAATGGATGCGTACCAGTGGCAAGACATCGTTGTTGCATCAACTTATTGCTCACATAAAGACATCAGAAATACGAGGATATGTTTTGAATCTTGAACTTGTAGTGATGACTCTGCCTTTTGCTACCAATATCGACATTCAAGACACTGTCAAGTACAAGGAAGTAAAGAAAGAGTTTACCTCACATGAAGCATCGTGAAGATGCCATTTCCGTTCACATTCCCAGCTTGACCATTTCCTTCTCACGCCATTAAATTATCTCATCATTTTCTCGTGATCATGGGAATCGCTGGAGAGGCCTTCAAGGTCATTCACAATTTGGGAACCGTTTGAACTTCCAAACGTAAATCCAATGTCAGATTATAGGTCCAACATGTATACAACGTTCAGAAAAATGCAGAGAACGTTGCTACCAGGTCAGGGAGGTCAATGCTGCAATATGGGCAGAAAATAGGAGTTACAAGAGACTCTAAAATTTCTATGAGGCTAGCGGTGTGAAGAGGGCAGCGTATGGAGGCTAGCCGCGTATATGGAAGCCCAACAGTCTAAATTCATAGTCTTGTAAGAGAATAATGGTAAATCGCAACGATGTTATACCAGTGACACTAGTACCCAGACTTTGATAGGCCACGGGTAGGAATACATTGGCTAGTTGCAGATCTGATGCGCTCAGCTAATAAAATAAATGGTCAGGTAATGAAGGCTAGGCCAGCACTATTCAAGGCAACTCAGACCAGTTGCGCAGGGAATAACAACATGCCAAATTTTATTTTCTTTTTCTTTTTCTACCTAAGGCATAAACTGTGAGGAAGAAAATTACACAGACCACACATCATGGCTCTGATACCATGTTAAACACACATGGACAACCAACATAATCTAAAGGATAAAACATGAGAGTACTTCTTTTATTAACAACTGATATACATTTATAGTACATTGTTTGACCATTGGGTTTCACATCCCAAGGTCTCTTAAACTCCTTTTGTCTATTCGGCTTCCACACTAAGCCATTGAGGAATAGGTGTCCAATAAATCTTAACCCTACTCCTGAAAAGGAGAAAAATATATAAAACACAAAAAACATAGAAAACGGAGAGAATCCCACTGTTCGAAATATAAAAGCCAAAATAGAAAAACCTTTCAATATGGAAACTGAAGTAGGAAAATTAAATATTGTTGTCCCATTATCTGAACTAGCCAAACATGATGCCTACCGAAGTCAAATCAACAGATCACTTAAAATCACTGGAAATGAAGACTTTATGAATTTTTTTGATGACTAACCAAAATTAATCTTTGGCCCTGAAGTGAATGGGAAACATTTAGAAGGAAGTGTTCCTCCCTTCTATGTGAGCTTAAATATACATGACAAAATTCTTCACAATACCATGTTTGATTCTAGAGCATCTCATAACCTAATGCCCAAGTCTGTTATGGAGAAATTAGACCTAGATATCACCAGACCATACAAAGACCTTTTCTCTTTTGATTCTAGTCAGGTCAGATGTTTAGGGTTAATAAAAGACTTGTGTGTTTCTTTAGTTCAATACCCTGCAAAAACAATCCTAATGGATATAGTAGTAGCAGACATACCACTAAAATATGGAATGTTATTATCCAGGTCCTGGGGTGCTAAACTTCAGGGATCATTTCAATTGGACATGTCTTATGCTACTATTTCGGTTTTCGGCCAACCTAAGAAGCTATATAGAGAAACACTAATGAAATACGTAGTAAGTAGTTAGGAAAAACCACAAAATTTTCCTATTCACTCGATACACTCTGATATGGACTCATTTATTCTTTATAATGTTGAATCAATCCTCCTAACACTTTAGAAGTTTTAGCAGCAGAACCAAAAGAAATTAAAAAAAGAGAAATCAAGTGTTCAAAGTCAAGAAATATCAGTTACTAATGATCAATCAGCCAATAAAGAAAAACCTGAAGAAAACAAAATACCAAATCCCCTTGTTAAACCAATCCTCATCATCCCTGACATTGATTATGTGCATGAAATTCTTTGGCATTTAGAATTTGATGGTTCAGTCAACAAGTTAGGGGCAAGGGAAGGAGTTTGGGTGCACAACTTCGAAAACAACCATGCTGAAGGCCATGCCTACAGGTTAAATTTTAAGTGCACCAATATTATGGCAGAGTATGAAGCTCTTTTGCTAGGACTTAAACTTGTCAAAATATTAGGAGCAATTAGGGTATCTATCATAGGTGATCGGAATTAATTATTAAACAGATCAAAGGGAAGTACTTGACTAGGGATCCTAGATTAGGATATTATAGGGGAACAGTCATAGAGATTCTTAATACTTTTCTGGAAACTAAGCTTGTTGTAGTACCTAGAAAACATAACTTACATGCTCATAGTCTGGCCATGTTTTCCAGCACCTGCAAATTACCTTTCAAACCTAATCATGAGTTTACTATTGAAATTAGGCACAGGCTAGCCATCCCTAACAATTTGAAGAACTGACAAGTTTTTTAGAGTGATGAGCAGATTAATAACTTTTTGACCTTAAATGAAGATTTTTTTAACACTTACATAGACGTAGATACAGTTAGTGACTCTAATCAGATAGATGAGGTAGAAACAGACATTTCAGAAGAAAGCTCAATACAAATGATACACGCCACAAAATTTACTAAAAAAGAAGTACAAGATCTCAAACAAATGGACCTTGATGAGATAGTTGAAGAAGAAACAGAGGTTATTGATTTAAAGGACAATCATCTTCCTAAAGGATTAACTCCTCTAGAAGACCTCTTTGATTCCAATGACATTCCAAAGAAACCAAAGATGGAACCACTAAAAGCAGACATTGAAGAATATAACTTAGGAACAGAAGAAAACCCAAAAATGATAAAATTATCAAAGTCTTTACCTCCTGACCAAAAGTTAAAATATGTTAAACTCATGAGAGAATTC
Source organism: Pinus taeda (assembly GCA_000404065.3). NCBI lineage: Eukaryota > Viridiplantae > Streptophyta > Pinopsida > Pinales > Pinaceae > Pinus > Pinus taeda. Next base: position 274,344 of record APFE030810344.1, read on the forward strand.
CAGGATGTTTTTGCCTAGAGTTATGAGGATTTGAAATCATATGATACCTCAATAATTCAACATACAATACCTTTAAAAGAAAACCAGAAACCATTCTATTATCGGGAAATCTAGTGTCTATGCAGAGCTGCTAGTCCCACTAAGATGGGTAGCTATCTTAGAAACAAACAGATTAAAGTTAATTTCGCTTTCCTTTACGATAAATAGATAGGAGAGGAGCAAAGAATACCAACCTCGATCTTTCACTTGGTTCTCCACTTGTTCCTTCTCCCCCTTTAATAGATATTTGCCACTCCTCCCTTGACCACTCCGCTTCAAAGAGTACCTGTAAAGTCAAAGCAACATAATACCTTCAAAGTGCAGAGATCTACAATCGTAAACAATATAGGACCAGATATATATATTGACCACACACATGCATATATTAGAAAACATACAAGAATGTGGAGGAAAACTTGAATATCTTTATTGATATAGAGATTAGAAGAGAGGATTACAACCCATTGATTTGACCCAGCGTCATCCTCCCAGCATGAAAGCCCTTCTTCACCTCATGAAAAGCTTAGATCACCCAACACT
>APFE030810344.1:281848-323814 GCA_000404065.3 Pinus taeda
CAAATCAATCTTGCTGAAATATTTTGCCCCCTTTAGCTGGTCCAGGAGGTCATCAATCCGTGGGATCGGGTACCTATTACGGACAGTGATCTTGTTCAATGCTCAATAGTCAATACAGAGTCTCCAAGTCCCATCCTTTTTCTGTACCAACACAATTGGGCTCCCGCAAGGCGATGAACTCGGACGAATGTGGCCTTTCTGCAACAGCTCCTGAATCTGCCTCTTGATTTCATCGTTCTCCAGAACGGAGCGCCGATAAATTGGTCCATTGGGTTGCATGTGAATGGAAATTATGCAGAAAAGTAGAGAACAAAAAAGTAAGCTCACACACACATAAGACACAAGAGATGCTCTATGGGAAACCCTTTCGGGAGAAAACCCAGCTGGAAGGTGAGGTCGCTTCGCTCTCTATCTCTGTCTAGAAATATGGATGCAGGTATAAAGAAGTAACGCTTGTGGCCCATGGGCTACTATAGTGCATAGATCCTCTCTGTGTGCTCTACCTCCTATCTCTCCTGGCTATCTTTGCTTAGTTGTGGTGCAAAATTCCCTCGAAAGAATGGAATGCCTCTTCCTCTTGGTGGCTCGATTATAACACAACCCGATGAACTACTAGTGGTTAATTTTGACTACATCAACTCTTAACTAGAGTTACAATATAGACTCTTCTAGAGACTTTTACATCACAAACATGTGGCTAGTCCCTTTTCCATAAATAATGGGGGCTGACACGACTTCCTCCCGAACTATAGGTGTGAAAATAGGAAGGTCAACATATGAGTGGCATAACTTTTGCATATCGACTCTAATTGACGCGCTTCTTGTGCTGTTGGAAAAGTATCTGGGTTTAGAATGATATGAGAAGGTGTGCATAAAAGTGGTAAAGTTTTATCCCCCAAAAAACGTGGTTTGATGCCTCAAATGCTCCTAGAAGGTTTTAGACCCTATTTCACCAAACTATGTCCCACCAGTAAAAACAATCTCGTAAGTTGATTCCTCCTCTTTTTCCACTCCAAATGCATTGAGATGGATGAAAAACAATATAAAGATCCAATTCGGATCACACCTCCCCATTTTGGGAGGATTTTGGTTCCCAAAAGATTTTATTGAATGAGGTGAGGAAAATTTTCCTCCACCTTCTCTCTGGTGTACCATTTAGCTTTACCTGGAAGTTGTCCCTTCAACCCAATCTTCCAAAGTTTATTTTGCCCCTGTCTTGTAGTTTTGGACCTCTGTTACACAATATTTTTTCACACTTGCTGTTCACTTCCTGTTCTATAGCCTGAAGTGCCAAAATGTTGACAACTGTGAAGTATATCCATCATGATACACACACAAAAACATCCCTGAAAAACCAAAGGAAAACTGCCCTGAGTCAATTCTGAAGAAGGTTATCTAAAACCCTAATTTTTGGGGCCAACGTTGTTATCGGGAAATCTAGTGTCTATGCAGAGCTACTAGTCCCACTAAGATGGGTAGCTATCTTAGAAACAAACAGAGTAAAGTTACTTTTGTTTTCCTTTACAAGAAGTAGATAGGAGAGGAGCAAAGAATACCAACCTCAATCTTTCGCTTAGTTCTCTGCTGGTTCCTTCTCCCCTTTGACATATCTTTGTCGCTCCTCCCTTGATCACTCCACTTCAAAGAGTACTTGTAAAGTCAAAGCAACATAATACCTTCAAAGTGCAGAGATCTACAATCATAAACAATATAGGACCAGATATATATTGACCACACAAATGCATATATTAAGCAGACATACAAGAATGTGGAGGAAAACTTGAATAGATTTATTGATATAGAGATTAGAAGAGAGGATTACAACCCATTGATCTGACCCAGCGTCATCCTCCCAGCATGAAAGCCCTTCTTCACCTCATGAAAAGCTTAGATCAACCAACACTATGATATTCCACCAGGAAACCAACAACACTTCCTTACAAGATACAAGATTCCAGCCTCTGGATCTCTGGGATGAGGGATCCAAATATAGATGATTGTAAGAGGGTGAGTCAGCTTCTAGGATTTTTATTATTGTCCTCTCTCTAATAGTTCTTGATTCCACTCGGAGATTCATGATCTCTTACTCATCCCTGACCAAATTCAGAGAGGCAAGTGTCACAGGAGAAGTTTCTGGAAGATTCCATGATCATCCACCATGCAAAGTGTCTCTGCCATTTGTCTACTCTCGCCCATCGCACCCTATAGAAGGGTTTTCCAGTATGCATTGCACTTTTTACACTGAGCTGGTGAGAAGCATCACACCCTCTGCACTGAGCAGTCTGTATGGGCCAGTTTTGACCAGTTCTGAGCAATTTTCTATGGAGAACTTCTGGGAGATGATGTAATCGGCTGACCTTGTTTCTTTAGGGCATGAAACAACACTTTTAGGGAGTCAAAAGCCCTTGTTTTATGAACATATGTGATTGGGGTTGCAATGCCCAAATATGTCTATAACACATTCAAACAAAAACTTAGAAGGATTAACCCTGTACTGTTATCATTGATTGAAAAAGAAGTTAAACGTATGTATTGAGGCAGGGATAATTGCACCTATAATATTTTCAAAGTGGGTATCTAATTTAGTACCTACTAGGAAGAAAACTGGGGAAATAAGATTATGTGTGGACCTGAGAAATGTGAATAAAGATTCTTTAAAAGATAATTACCATTTACCCAAGATGGACTATATTTTGTAAAGGGTAGTGGGTTCTTCTAGGATTTCTTTGTTAGATGGATTTTTAGGATATAACCAAATTTTGGTTCATACTGATGACTAGGGAAAAACTACTTTTACTACACCATGGGGTAGATTTATGTATATTAATATGCCATTTGGGCTTAAGAATGGAGGAGCAACTTTCCAAAGGGCAATGGGCATTGAATTTGCTAAAGAGATTCATGATTTTCTTATTATATATCTGGATGACCTAACTATTTTTTCTAAATCAGATCAATAACATCTAGACCATCTTAGACATGTATTCTTAAAATGCAAAATATATGGCATTTCTTTAAAGCCAAAGAAATCCTTGTTTGGCTTGGAAGAAGGTAAACTCATAGATCATATCATTTAAAAATATGGCATTTGAATTAACCCTGCTAGAATAGAAGAAATTTTACAGATACCTCATCCAAGGAATATCAAAGAACTTCAAGCTTTTTTAGGAAAGATAATGTTTTTGAGAAGATTCATATCTAACCCAGCTGAACTAATTAGATTAATTAATGATATGTTAAAAAATGATTCAAGTATTAAATGGACAGTTGAATCCAAACAAGCATTCGAAGAAATTAAAATGGCTTTAACTAGAACACCGATCCTTACAAGTCCCCAATTTGACAGAGACTTCATAATTTTTTCTTTCGCCTCAGATCACACTATAGCAGTTGTTTTATTACAAAAGGATGACCAAGGATGTGAAAAACCTATAGCCCTTTTTAGTAAAGCACTCGGAGATGCATCACTGAAATACAAGATCATGGAAAAACAAGCTTTTGCACTTGTTAAAGCAATTAAAGACTTCAAAGTTTATATATTATATTCTCATGTGATAGCCTTTATACCAAATGTTGTTGTAAAGGACATCCTGACTTAGGTTGGAATTGAGGGCAAAAGAGGTAAATGGATTGCTACCATCTTAGAGTATGATATTGAAATAAAACCTATAAAATTGATAAAAGGACATGGGTTGGCCAAACTCATGGTAGAAACCAACTGCCAAGCCCTGGACATAAATGAACTGGATGAAAAACATCAGCCAGGCCTTTTTAGACTCACTTTGGTGTGTTGATATAATTTACATGTTACAATACCTGTAGGCTCCTCCAGGATTATCCAGAACAAAAAATAGGTTTTTAAAGATGAAAGCTTAAAAGTTTTGTATTTTAGATAACGCTCTTTTTTGGAAAAATCATGAAGGAATCTTATTGAAGTGTTTGTTAAAAGATGAAGCTGACAAGGTACTACAAGAATTTCATGCAGGAGATTGTGGTGGAAACATTTATTGGAAATCAATTGCAGATAAAAATCCTAAGGGTTGGATTCTATTGGCCAACCTTGTTCGCTGATGTGAAGAAATTTGTCACCTCTTGCCATAAATGCCAAATTTTTTAGGGCAAGAGGAAATTATTGCCTTTACCCCTAAAACCAATTTTCACTGAGAAACCCTTCTAACAATGGAGCCTTGACTTCATTGGAGAAATCCATCCTCCGTCTTCTGGCCAACACAAATGGATACTCATTGCCACTAACTATTTTACCAAATGGATAGAGGTCATCCCCTCCAGACAGGTCGATGACACAGTAATCATAGGTTTCTTAGAAACCAATATATTGTCTAGATTTGGTTGTCCTAATAAAATCATAATTGATAATGCTGCAGCCTTTAAATTAAAAAAAAAAATGATCATTTTCTGCAAGAAATACCACATCACCTTAGGTCATTCCACAACCTATTATCCTCAAGGGAATAGTTTAGCTGAATCTTCCAACAAGAGCCTCATTAATATCATTAAAAAACTGTTGGAAGAAAATAAAAAGACTTGGCATAAGAAACTAATCAATGCACTATGGGTAGACAGGCTTACAACAAAAAAATCCATTGGCATCGGTCCCTATGAGTTAGTTTATGGTATGGAAGCTATGTTCCCTTCATCATTAGGAGTTCTTGTTATGAAACTACTCCAAGAAGCTCAAGTGGAACGTAATGATATTCAAAAAAGGATAAATCGGACCATTAATTTATAGCAGACCAGAGAGGAGGTGTACTAAAGATCCCAAATACGGCAGGAGAAGCTCAAGAAAATATTTGACAGAAGAACGAAGGCAGAATATTTCCACCCCGGAGATAAAGTGCTAAAATGGGATTCCAGAAGAGAAGATAAGGGGAAACATGGGAAGTTTGACTTCCTATGGAAGGGAACATATATTATCTATGCCCTACAAGTAAACAATAGATATTATTTGAAAAACTTGGATGGCACAGAAGCAGAAGAAGGACCAGTCAATGGTCGAATGTTAAAGCATTACTTTGATCCTAATTAGGATTTATCATGATTATTAACATGTACATACTATATCCATTGTAATGTCACAGTTTTGATTGGACAGTAACTTTTGGAGTTGAAGCCCGAAGAGAAGGCCCTAAGCTTCAAAGGTATCATTGTCATACATATAATAAAGAAGCAGGAAAAAGAAGATTGCAGTGCACACTCAGAGTCATTCAGAGGCCATCTGATCAGATGTTCTTGATTTCCCACCGAGGAAAGCCATCCCCAAGTGCAACCACTGTTAGGCTCCTATACCAATAGGTGTCATATGTCGTGATTGACTTGATGAGTTATGTATCATGTTCATACCTTTTCTTGTTGCAAAGATTTTCCATATTTTCAAAAAATCAAAAAATTTAAAAAATGTAAAGAGGGTATACCGTAAAAGAAAAATCAAAGGGTAAAAAGAATAAAAGATGGTCAAAAAATAAAAGAAAATGAACCCCAAACAAAAGAAAGACCAGGAAAGTGTGCAAGTCTAAATGCCACCACTTTTTTACTATCGTATAATAAAAGATTGTGTGCAGCTTTTCACGTATGTCACAATTCATGAATAGTCAAACAATTTTAACTTGGCTAGTTCATATTTCAATTTTATGTTATAGAGAATAAAGATATGACCAAACAGTCTAATCTTGGCATATAAGTAGACAGGTAGAGGAAACAAAAGGACCTCAACAGTTTAAACTGAGCCCTTGGATGTAATAAGTGTAGACTTAGATACGCATTGCCATGTAAAAGAAAAGAAAAGTTTGATAAGGGTTTGCCAGTCTAAGTGCACCCAAATAAAGAAGTGAAAAATGTTAGGTTAAGGTAGGTAGGGTAGGTAGATGTTGGTTGCAGAATCATATATGATGAATTATGACTCTAAAGGTGTTAACCTCTTACTTTCATCACAAGGCTAAGGCATATATTACATTGAAAACATCTCAAGCAGAGCAAAGTCAAATAAATAATGCCCCTTCTCATTTCCCCTAAATTTTCACTAATTTTCCCTAGACGCTAAGGTATTTGCTAAATTAGAGGGGCTCAGAGCATTTATCTAATTTCTGGAGGGACCGGACCCTCGACCCAATGATTTATAAAGCATAAGTATTTAAAATCTTTCATAAATTATTCACTCACCTTCAAAAGTCTTTTCCTAAGTAAAATCCTATTTTACTTAGGAAAATTTCAAATATTTCTCATAAAAACTCTTTTTCATGTTAAGCCTAAGTTAAATACACACATTGAAGGTTTTTACACTTAGTGCTTTTCCATTTCATTATCATATTAACTTTTAACTTGTATTATATAATTCCCTTATAAAATTTACCCTCTCTCATACTATTTAAATATAAAAGACCCCGAATTTCTACATATCCCCCCTGGTTAATTATAACTGTAACACGTTTTCAATTTGGGATTAATTAGTTAATCTGTAACTAATTAATAACCCTTACTCCCCCGCCGCATCAATATGGGATTAGTTAGCCCTTATGGTTAATTAATAACCTACCCGACCTATCTTGCTGCTCCCGATATGATTAAATTAATGCTTAATTATGTCAAGCCCACCTGTGTTAAACCCAATCATATCGCAAATTTCGTCAACCGTCCGATCATGTCCTCAAGATCTGATGGCCATGATGAATATTGTGCGACCCTTTGTGACCGCACGTTAGTGCACAATCACAAAGCAGTTTTTGCATAGTGCCTCCACCACGTGTCGAAAGATCTATGGAATCGCTAGCTCAAGGTCCATTACCGCGCTTCCCCAAAAGTAGTGCAATATGAAACCGCTTATCGCCTTCCCACATATAATAGAAACATCATATCAATTTCTGCTGAAATCATCCATCAGAAATCCAAAGACCCCACCAATCCTTGACTTTGCCAATAAAACAAAAATAAGTCATTTTCACTGCTTTATACTGTAAACCTATGCACCCATGCAAAAGAACATCAAAGTCAACTAGCTCGAGCTTTCAGTCGCCAACCTGCTTAGAAACTCACAACAGATGCAGTCTAGAGCCCTCTAGTCACACCCAGTACCTGCATTTCACTACTCGCCCTCCTAAAATAGGTATTTATCCAATTCCCAACAAAACCCTGCGAGTTCTTGGTTTCCACTAAAAATTTCCGAAAAAGGTCCAAATTCATTACAATTTAGTTATTACTTTCATCATTTAAGTTCCCCAGACCCTCTGTTTTACCCATTTCACAAAGAAAACCTAAATTCCCTTTCTGAATCCATAAAAACCAGAAATGGAAACCTTGGTAGCTTTGAACGTTGCACCCCTTAATGCCCCTTATCGAGATTTATACTATTTTCCTTTGGCAGATAGGGACTTCCAAATAAAAGACCTTGCCACTGATAAAAATCACCTCAAAGTCTTTTGCCAAAGTAGAGATAACTACCTGAATGGCTCTGATGTCCTAGGACTATGGGAATCCAATCTTCCCATATACTTTCTCCCCTTAGTCCATATTTTCCCTTATATAATTCATCAATGCCATGCCAATTATGACCCCAACCATAGAGCATTTATGTCTCCCAACGAAACAATCCTCTTCCCAATAACTGCTAAATCAATTAATGAGATGTTGCAATTTCACCCCAGTTAAGCTCTCACTCCCATTTCCATTGGGGATTTACTTGAGAAATCAACTAAATTATCCAATCGGAACTTAATCGCCTGATTTAGACTTTCATATTACAGAAACATCAACCTAAGGGCCCACCTCCTTATATGCAAACTTTCTTCACAGATATGGGAAGACTCATAGTTGATATGTTATTTTTAATTATGGGATTCAACACTAGTGAGTATATTGATGACCTAACCCTAGTGTTATTGTCAATATTTACTCCTGGATAGCCCCCTGCTATTAAGTATGATTATGCCTCCTTTATTGCTGATAATATTCATGAACAGTTCATGAGACTAGATAATGAAAGGGTTTTCAAGTACACCACCTTCATATATCATCTCATGCTTTATTACTAGTCAGAAAATTTCCCTTTCCCTGTCATGAAACTTGATACTAAGGGAAATACAAGATATGTTATCTTTTCGACTTCCATCTTCCATGAATCCTTTGATACTCCTTACTCCTATAATGAGTTCATTGATCAGTTTGTTCATCCAGCAACCACCTTATTGACAGGGATTTCCCCTCCTAGGATTAGTGGTGACATTAAGAAGATCCTTCAGCTCTCCAAGCAGTACAAAATAGGTGACTGGTATTTATACTAGAATTACACAAAAATCAGGATATATGGGTGTGATCTTTTCCCTTTCAAGTTATGTTCCAATGAGACTGTTTGCATTGGAATATTTCAAGCATATGATAAATTCAGACTTGGTTCACTTTTACAAAGCCAAAAATAAAGAACAACTCAGAATCAATAATCAATTAGGCCCTTTTGTCTACAACACTAGGGGAGCTTGGAGAGAAGCAGAGATAATTTTAGAAGATCACCTTAAATTACCCAAAAGTTTTGGTTGGGTTCCATATGACCCTCATAGCTTTATCTGTGATAGAATAATGAAGAATAGGTTGTCACCATATTTGCACCATAGAATCCTAGAGATTGAACAATTTGCCAACATGGATGAATGGAGGGAAGGGACCTTAGTAGAAACTGAGTAAGCAGGTCAACATATTAAATGTAATGAAAGATCTTGAAAAGACTCTTGACCTAGATTCTTTTGGACAAGTGCAGTTTGAAACTTCTCAGAAGTCAGCATCAGGGGTAAGTGCCTCAACAACAGATAACTCTTAGAGGCACTCACAGCAGACTGATACACCACTTACATGGACTTCAAAAGGTAAAGAAACAGAGACAAGCACTCAAGCTAGAGAACAATCAACAATGTCTAAACAACCTAAAACTTCTAATGAACAGGCCCAAATGCACACTCCTCCAACTCAAGGTAATGTGGGAGAACCCCCAATCTTGCAAACTCCTCTAAATGAGGAAAAGAACAAAAGGAGAGACAGGGAAGTAGCTACCCCTGCCAATGGACCCTCAGAACAGCCTGGTGCTAAAAGGCATAGGCTAAGTCCTCTTTTAGAGGAGGAATTTTTTGAAGAGACTACTGATAGTCAAAGAAAAGAAGGTGTAGATAGTCATCAAACTTTCCCAGTAGGTGGGAAATCTACTAGATCACAGAGACAGGAGCTAGAGAGATAACAAAGTGTAGAAATATCATCTTTTAGGCCACTAGGAAAAGACAGTCTAGATATCAAAAAGAAGTTTATAGAAATAAAAGCCAGAAATGAGCCATTGAGGATCCAGGTTTACAATCAGTATTTGAAAATGGCTCCCACTAATCAAAACACGTTGATGTCAGCCTATGAAATCAAGGAGGGTAAAATAGAAATGAGCCTATTCAAGCCTAAAGTGCAGAAACCTCAAATAGGTGCAGATTACTTTCAAACAAATTTTGAGGTTATGGCAAAGGACATTCATCCCTTGGACCAAATTGAGTTACACAAACAGACAGGGGAGATGGTCTATTCTACATTGACTGGTAAGGCCATGGTGGCACAAAGACTGGAAAATTCTTTGAATAATACAACTGCCTCATTGCAGCTGGAGAAAGCCTCATCACAGGATAAAGACAATAGAATAAAATATTTCGAAGAATTGATCATTGAATTGGGTCATGATCTGAAAGATGTGAAGGCTGCAGAAGCCATAATTAAAAAGAAATATGAAGACATAGTTGACTCAAGAAAGTAGTTAAAGCTGCCTCCTTCAAGGCATTCACAGACTGTTGAGTTGATAAAGCAAAGGTCTGAAGAAGAGCTGATGGACTTAGTCCTAAAACTTAATGAATAGATGAAGGAGATTGAACAAGCACTAGAAAAATCATTAAAGGACAAGTAAGGAGAGTCGACCTCTCAGCCTCCCAATGTAATACCAGTGGTTTCCACTGCAGTCCCTTCAACCCTTGGAACAACTCTGGCACGAAAAATTCTAGTGGTCACAGCTGAAGCAACAATAGGTACAGCAACAGGAGCAACAACAACAGGTACAACCACAGGAGCAGCAACAACGGGAACAACACAGGAAAGTACTTCAATTTTGAGCACAGAGAAACTGATAAAATCAATGGAGGAAATGAAACTCCAAGTTTCAGAGTTACAAAAGGTAAAAGAACAATATGATGCCTTAGAACAAATATATGATCTTTCAAAGATAAATTTTGTAGAAAAGGTGAGGGAAATTAAAGGATTAGAATGAAAGGTGAGATCATTAGAAAAAGACCTCACATTTGAGAAACCCTTGGCAGACATTAGAAAGATTCTTTGGGTCAACATCACTCAGTCAATAAATGATGTTTGGCCATCAATAAAAATAATTTTTGAGTAGATTTATTTGGTAAAGGCAGCCCTGGAAGAAATTCAGAGAACAAAAGAAGAACTAGGAAGGATGCTGGAGGAAGCGACTAGGCTTATAATTTTTTTGAATAGAAAGAATAAGTGCCAGCTTGAAGAACTGGGGTTGAAGACAGAACACGGACTATTTTGGAAGTCAAGAAGGTATTGACTAAAAGGTCTCTAATGCAAAATTTGGAAAGAAAATGCCAAAACATGCAAGAGGAAATTAATGTTTTTTGGAGAAATTTGGTATTTTGCAGAACAAAGGACTACCCAGTCGTTTAGTCATAAATGATGAATTAATGAGGCACATAGATTATGTTGACAAACTAGATCAATATGCAAATAACCAGGCAAGTTCATCAACCAGCACATCAGCACCAAAGGCACTGCCTATGAGCAGAGTTTTCTATGAAAGTCTGGAGAATCTCGTCTATGTTGAACATGAGCTAAAGCATCTGTTTCCAGTTCAGCCTATTTTTTTCAGGTACACCGAGACTGATGAAATCCTCAGAAAACTTCAAAGGACAAGAATACCACAACCAAAATGGTGGGATGAAATGCTAGAAATTTTGTAATTTGTCCATGGTAAAAAGTAAATTTTGGTTATTTACTATAGTCAATGATGATAAAGAGTATAAACAGAGATAAAACATGTAAAGAGTATCAGAGCAGGTCAAAGTGTATCAGTGAGAAGTTAAAAAGAGCAGCCAACACAGAATTACAAAGAAGATAGCAAGATGCCAAATCATAGGGCCTAACTCCAGCACACTCACAAAAATAGGGACAACAAACTATTACTTTGCCTCTATTTGCTATCAACGAGACCATCTGTCTCTATTTTCATGTAACATATAGTTAGTCATCCCATAATATATCTCACTTTGTTATGAGATATTTTATTATAAAGCTTTTTGTATAAATAATCCCTCATTTAGAATATTGAGGGTGGATTCTTAGACATTGCTGTAAAACTGATTATTTTGGAATAAAGTGTTGTTAGACAAATTTTTCATGGCTGGCTAGGTGAAGAATTAATGCAAAGGACTTTTCTTAAGATTCATGTGTCAAACACCAGACAAATAAGTATCTTATATTTCATGTGGTATTGTTTTCTTGTTTATTATATGAATTATGTTTCAGATCTGAATATTAAAATAAAAAGAATAATTCAGAGTGTGCTTGAGTGCAATTTGTCCTCAATTGTTTTTATTCTCAATGTTTTCTTCTAAACTAGCATAAACAGTGAATTCTTAATTACTCCTATTTCCTAGTTTACTCATTTTGATCATTTAGTAAAGAATTCTTAATTGCTCTTTATTGGTGATCATTCAAGTTCTCTTCTCTTAAAACATGTTGAAGGATTCTTAATTGCCCTTCATCCTTTTTAAGTCCATCCCATCTTTTCAAGTCTCTATTTTCTCCCTGTTCAGCTATCTTGCCCTGTGAAGCCATCCTTTTTTGAGAAACCAAATCCAGTTGATCCGTATTCTGTTGACTCCATTAGTCCAATGGCCTAAACTATTCAATTCTACCCCTCTGTTACTGAATTTCACCACCAAACACAATAAAAATCCCAAGCTTTCATAACTAACCTAATATCTTTCAAAACCAAGCTAAATCTTAAAGAGAGAGCCCTCTCTGGATACAGATTGGCTAGATTCTGTACCTAAAAGTTGGTTTGTGGTTACCTCAAACCCCTTTCCCTCTTCTTACAACTTTAGGGAAAATCTGAGTGATAACAGATGCTATGGTGGAGGAGTATGAATCCATAGTTCATAACAGTGTTTGGGATGTGGTTCCAAGACCAAAGAACTAGTCAGTTGTGAGTTCTCGTTGGATTTACAAGGTAAAGCAAGCTTCTAATGTTAGTGTGGAGAAACATAAGGCAAGAGATGTTGCCCGTGGTTTCTCATAGGTTGAGGGGATCAACTATGATGAGACTTTTGCTCCTGTAGCAAGGTACTCATCTATCAGTTTGATGTTGGCACTATTAGCATAGATGGGTTGGAAGATCCATCAGATGGATGTGAAGACTACATTCCTCAATGGGAAGATTGAGGAAGAGGTGTACATAGAGCAACCAGAAGGTTTTGAGACCTTCGATCGTGAGTCACATGTGTGCCGAATCAAGAGAGCTTTGTATGGGCTGAAGCAAGCACCTCGTGCTTGGTACACCAGGATCGACAACTACTTCACCGGGTTGGGCTTCACAAAGAGTGAAGCAGATGCAAACCTGTAACACATCATGGTAAAATGTAAGCAGTTGATCATTGTTCTTTATGTTTATGATCTCATATTAATAAGTGATGATCAGTTGAACATGTCTTACAAGGAGCACCTTGCAAGATAAATTCGTGATGAAAGACATGGGTCTCATGCACTACTTCCTTGGCATGGAAGTGTGGCAAAGGGATGGGGAGTAGTTTGTGTCTCAAGGAAAGTATGCCAATGAGATACTCAAGAGATTCCACATGGAGAAGTGCAAGCCCATGCAGACTCCTCTAGCAGGTAATTGGAGGAAGGAAGATGCTACTTCAGGAGAAGTAGTAGAAGCTACTATGTATCGGCAACTTGTGGGTTCATTGATGTACTTAGTGAACACATGACTAGATTTGTGTTATGCAGTGAATCAGTTGAGTCAAGATATGGTTCAGCCTACCAAGATGTTTTGGAAGGTAGCTAAGCATGTTTTGAGATACTTCATAGGCACATCTCAGTATGGATTATGATACAGATGGACAGAGGGAGTGAAGCTACAGGGCTTCACTAATGCAGAATGGGTAGAGAGTCCATCATATCGGAAGAGCACATCAAGAGGAATTTTCAACGTTGGGTTAGCTACAGATTCTTGGTACAATAGGAAACAGAGGTCGGTTGCACTCAGCTCAGCAGAGGCTAAATACATGGTTGCAAGTCAGGAAGCATGCTAGGCCATCTGGATGCGGAAAATTCTAGTTGGTTTGTTCGATCAAAGGATGGATCCAACTATGATCTATTGTGATAATAAGATTTGTATCAAACTCTTTGAGAATCCAGTATCTCATGACACGACCAAGCACATTGACATTCGGTATCATCATCTCAGAGACTGTGTGGCGAGGAGGATTGTGTTGTTGCAGTATATTTCGACTGAGGAGCAAGATACTAACATTTTCACTAAGGCATTGTCAAAGTGTAAATTCGAGTTCCATATAGACAGGATCGGGGTGGCAGATAATCCATTTCTTATTGAGAGGGAGTGTTGAAATGTGGCAACAAGAATATTCCAATTTTAATTTTTCCTTGAATTAAAATTCGAATTTAGTCTCATTAGTTGCTTGAAAAATAATTAATTAATTCATCTTGAGTTAATTAGTTGGAGAAATTCAAGCTAGAAGTCTTTGTGAAGTCATGCAACAGTTATCCATTAAATTAAGGAGATTATCCTTAATTAAGGAGATAAGGATGAGTTGTATTTGAGTTGTAATTAGTTAGCTCAGTTAACTGAGTTAAGTCTAGTTAAATTAGTTCCAAATAGTTTGAGGAACTAATTGTGAGTTCAGTCAGTTAATGCATGCATGCACGAAACTAGTGTACTCCAGATAACTGAATATTCTCTCATAAATAACTCATGCATGTCAGTTCAGACAAACCCCCAGTTGAGATTAAAGATAGGGACAATGTACTATTAGTTGCAAGAATTTTCCTATAAGAAACTTTCTTGCATGCAGAAGGAATTCATTCCTTGAGATTTGTGCATTTTTACAGTTTGTTGTAGAAGTGTGTGATATCAGTGTCACACAAGGTTACAACTGGAGTACCTAGGGAAAACTGCACAAGGAAATAGGAGGCTTGGAGGATAGAGGAGAAGGCATATGAGTAGTCTATTCTATCTATGAGAAGCAGTGAGGGATTGTATTGAGAGATGTACAACTATGAGAGCTAAAGTTGTGTGTAATCCCGAGATATTTCCACTTGTATGATAATATAGATAGTGGGGTTTTTAGCTAAGGCTTTTCCCAGAGTATTCTTGTGTGTTTCATGTGTATTGATTCTTCTTCTCTATTATATGTGTTCTATTTGATCTTGCTCAAATCGATTAAGCTTCCGCAAGTTTGATTGTAGAATTAGTTTAAGTATTTTGCTTTAGTTATATTGCATAATCAGGTTAATCTACAGTGAGAATTTCTACGCAATAGCTGCAGTCTAGAAGAAACTTGCAATATACATTCATATCACTCTTTGAAGGTGTCCACACCCAACACATGCTAGGAAACTATTAACGGGCACATATTGCATCAAGCAAGTAGGCAGACAAGAATAATCTTTCTTTCTGATCCTTGGGTAGACTTTAGGCATTGGATACATGCACTTTCAACTAGACAGCCAACATGTTGGAACAATTGAATGTTTTTCCTTCATTTTCCAACTGATCTGACATAGATACCTAACTATGCGAGAAGGTCTTCAAGCCATACAAGTGGCATGTAAAGATGGCCAAGAACTGGTATGCCTTCCTGAGTGTCTTCATCATGTATATCTGGTTGGGTGCCATCCTAAACTTTGTTTGCTCTCTTACCCAATGCTTCAAGATGTCTCTTGTTTTCATGTTGTTGTTGCAAGTGTAGAACAGTGCATCCATCCTGCTCATTGGAAATGGAAAATGATATGTCTGCTAATAATCCTTCATCCTGAAGGAAGAAAGTCTTTCTCCACTTACACTGCTCAGTATCATTGTCTTGGGATCAGTGTGTGAGACAATCCATTAAATCCCATTTGTGCATGGGAATATGGGAAACTTGCATGCAACCTTGTACAATCCAGACTTATGCATGTTCACATAGGCCTTGGTGTTGATGTCTTTCCATGTGATCTTGATTTATTTCTCAATGAATAGGTGTGTGTCTGTGTATATGGGAAAGCTCATACACCCCTTTTCAACCACAACCATCGTACTGATTTAAACTGTGTCCTTTGATCTAGCTGTCTTGGAGGCCATGATACATGTATTGCTTAGAAGCTGCTCAAAAACCTATGGTACTTGGAGATAGAGAAGACACTCATGGCGATACAATGTCAGCTAAAACATCAAACAAATCAAGAAACATTCGGGCAACAAATTTGTGACTACTGTGCAAGAATGTGCAGCATTGACTTCTGGAAGCTGGGAGATTGTTAGCTGGAACTATGTATTGCAAATGTTTAGCTGCTAGTGAGGTTGTCTGCTACCTAGATGTGCACAATGCACAGTCTAGTGATGATATGGATTTAAACAAGAACACAACAAATTACATATGTAACCATAAATATAGAGATGCAACATAAATAATACTTCATTTCATTAATGTAAAACACTTAAATATGCTTACAAATAGAAATGGAAATAAGCTACCTCGGGCGATGGTAGCTTATCTCTAAGGAGAGATGTGGTGGCTACATGCCTATGAACTGTCTTACAATGAGGCTCGAAGACCTATTTATTTTTGACAAACAACGGAAAACCCTAAACATCCAAAAACCTAATCCTAAGAGATGAAGTGCCAAACTATGGGCCCGGTTTTGGGTAAATTGGTACATCAACTTCCTAGGGTCGTAACTTTGGCACACGATCTCCATTTGACGTGCACAATACCTCGTTAGAAAGATCTGTCTGAGAACTACAACTTTTGAGTGAGCAAAATTGATCCATGGACCCATGTTTCTCTCAGGTTTCCCAAAACACGTCATTTAGGGCCTCAAAACAGCTCTAGAAGTTTAGGACCCGAAAAACTGTTAAAAATAGTAAATTGTGCTACAATTAAGGAAACTGAAAAATTGAGAGACAATTGTGGGGGTCCAAGTGGGATAGGTGGGTGGGCACCAACATACACTTGGATCATTCCTCCCGCCTTAGGAAGCAATGGTCCCCATTGTGTTGAGTGCCTCCATGAGACGCAGAAACTTTTGCTGAACTTGGTCCTTGGTGAGCTGTTCTACAATCTTTAATGTTTCCAGTAATGGTGGGAAGCATGGTCAAGGGAAGTCCACATTGAACACTTGGTGCAAGCCAAGGAATGGGGGAATGATGTGCTCCAATGCATTGTTTCTGATAGCCTTGGTAATGGTGTAAGGACTGTATCAAAATGGTCTGAGCTTTCGATGGGCTCTTCTAAGGCGTTCTTTCTACAGATGCAACTAGACTTTGTCGCCTACCTGAAACCTGTGTGGCACCCAATGTTGATCATGTCACTACTTGTACTTGGCATTTTCTAGAATGGAGTGATGATATATCGGCCCATTTGGTAGAGGTGCTCTAGGAGTCAGATCGAATGAATGCTTGACATGACAGTGCAATGGTACCCCTGTGGGTGAGGAGAAGATGTCCCTGTCTTCTTTCATGACTATATCCACTTGCTTCTGCTACATGGAGGAAGCCTTCTCAGGGTCCATGGATGTGGCTACGATCTTCCCCTTACTTTGAGGGTGAACCAGACAGAAAATAAAGTTCCTAGTCTGGGAGATGATCTTACTGCCTTTCTTAGCAGAGATCAAAGAAGTGAAGGTAGGTGTGGCTACCTCCCATATCCTATATAATGTATTACACAAAGAAATAATAACAGCACGAAGCCTTGACTCATACACATCATGTCACTTCCACAAGTACGGTTGGCCTACTAATACATCACAAACATGAAGCGGTGAAACATCACACAATACCTCATCTGTGAAGGGCTTGATGTTGTAGGGAAGGCGACAATTTTGGTGGACTCGGAGATCTCATCCTTGGTGAAGCCACCCGATGTTATATGGTTTCAAGTGTGGTATGGTTGGTAGTCCCAGCCACTTCACGACCTATGCTGAAATGAGGTTCTTTTGGCTGTCACTGTTAACAATGAATTGCAGTGGCGAACCCTTCACCCACATTTGTGAGTGGAAAAGACACTCCCCCTGCTCTGGATCTCAGGCTCATTACTCTGGACCTTGGTGGTGGCAAAAGTGCTGGTGGGCTTGGAATAAATGATTTTCTTCCCTTTGTCATTCCCCTTGTCAGGTTTTGACTCAGGGTCAGAGCATGCATCTAATTCTGAATTCTTCAACTCAGCCACCAGCGACTGCTTGGTCTGAGACTTACTTGTGTTATGAGTGGGGCTCTTATGGAACTCACACCACTTTCCTGTGTCCTTCTTTGACTTCGTGGTGTTTTTATTTTCTTATTGTTTTGACAAGTTGTATTGGGTCACCCCGCCTTGGCTTTGTCCTTTGTTCTTCAGATTCATAGATCCAAAATCTTGCTTCTTCTGTTTAAACTTCTGCTCGATCTTGACAGCGTATTGGTACATCGTGCTGAGCAAGGAGATGTTCCATAACTCCATCTCATCATGGATGTACCTGTGCAGGCAGTCGTGGTATTTGAGTACCAAATACAGCTCATAATCCTTGATAGCTAACTTTTATGCGAAGGGTATGAAAAATATTTGTGAACTCCGGCACATATTGGTCTCTTCCCTACCACAGCATGGTCCACTTTATGTATTTATCCTCATAGAATTTGACAGGGTAGTACTACTCCTTAAAGGCATCCTAGAATGAATTCCAAGTGGGTGTGGTTGAAAACAGTGAGTTCATACTTTCATCCTTCTGCTCGCAATAGGTTTCCCACCAATCCTTGATGTGGGGGGCTGCTTTGAGAAGAGTGAAAGTAATCTTTTCCTGACTGAAAAAATAATGAACCAAAATATACCCTTCTAGCATATTTAACCATTTACCTATGGCATTTGCATCTATTTGACCCTCGAATATGGCGATTTCAATGTTAACTTGTACCTTAAAGGGTGCGGTGTTTCCAGAGTAGCTGTTGGAAGTAGATAAGTCACCCCTGGGTAGCCACTGAAGGATCTGGGCAAAGTTCTCCATCATCGGATTCCATTGTCACTCGAGGGCTTCTTCGAGAAATATTTTGATAGGATCTCGTGCCCGCTCATCTTTCTTTTCATTCGCCATGGGAGGCCGTTAGGATTTGCGAGGTCGATCTTGCAAAGGTTCAACCAGTTCAAGCCCTAACTCCTTATATCCTAACCTCGTTGGGGACATGCAAAGAAAAATAGAGAAAGAGAAGACCGCTCTGATACCACGGATCTGGATTTAAACAGGAATGCAAATAATTACAGATATAATCATAAATAAATAGATGGAGAAGAAATAATACTTCATTTCATTAATGTAAAATACTAAAATATGCTTACAAACAGAAATGGAAATAAACTAGCGCAGGCAATGGTAGCTTATATTTGAGGAGAGATGTGGGGGCTACATGCCTCTAAAATATCTCGCAATTAGGCTCAAATGCATATTTATTGTTGACAAACAATGGAAAACCCTAAACATACACAAACCTAACCATAGGAGATGAAGTGCCAAACTATGGGCCCCGTTTTGGATAAATTGGTACATCAAATTCCCAGGCTTGTAACTTTGGCACACGATCTATGTTTGACGTGCACAATACCTAGTTAGAAAGTTATATCCGAGGACTACAACTTTTGAGTGATTAAAATTAGTTGATGGACCCATGTTTCTCCCATTTTCCTAAGAAACATCGTTTAGGGCCTCAAAACGACTCCAAACATTTAGGACCCAAAAAACTGCTAAAAATAGTAAATTTTGCTACAATTAAGGAAATTGAAAAATGAAAGAGACAGTTGTGGGGGTCTAAGTGGGATAGGCAGGTGGCCACCAACATCCACTTGGATCAAGTGAGGTTGACTGCTAACTGAAACTATGCAATGCACAGAATAGTCAGGTTGGGTTGTAGGCTGGAATTGCACATTTCGCAGTTCTAGTAGGCAGGACTAGGCACTTCCTCCAAGCATTGTCTAGAACATAGTTGGGAGATAGTGTGTGCAACCTCTCTGCAATTCTTGTAGGCAAGGCAGAGCCTTGACTGCCATGAATGCACAAAGAATGTTGGGAGTGATAACATATCGACTAAGACAGCCCGGATTTACCTAATGGCAACCTAAAAAGATGAAGGACTGAATGTGTGTGTGAAGCTTGTGCAGATATGAGTGAAATAGGCATGCATGAAATTCAAGCAAATGTAGAAATCAGTCAAACGGCAAAAATAAGAAGCTCATGAAGTGAGTCGATGAAACGACGACCGCGAGTGTAGAAACAGTGTTATGCATGCAAAACTAATGAAAGGCAATGCAAAACTTGAAGCAACACATCTACAAGATAAAATACATTGAAATTCCAGCGGTTTTTCAATAAAACCAAGGAAACAACACTCGTACAAGCTGAAAACTAAAAAGAGACAAAAAAGCGGTAAAAGGCATGAAAAGTTAAACTTACCCGAAAAAGTTGTGTCGACTGTGTCGAAGTTTCCTAGATGCCTCAAGAATGCTAGAGCTCTAAGATCAAATGTGAGGAATGAGCTCCGAGGTGTCATTTAAATAGATTTGGCGAAGTGAGGGCTTATGACATGCAAGCCAAAAATCTAGGAAAATGTGACACTTGGCGAGGAGTTTCTAAAAATAGCTTTGAATTTAACTCTTGCTGCTAAAAGTAGAGCCCTAAAATCTAGGGATGTTTTTTCCTTTTTTCTTTTTGGGAAATGTTGTCTGACATGCAAAGAAGGATTGTGCAATTTTCAATGGAATCAAGCAACCTGCAGGCACATGCGACAGATAGCCAGTGGGGGAAAGCTTCTGCATTGTTTCTAGACTGAGAGGCCCTCATTGGCTACCAATCTTTGCATAATTTTTTAGAGCAATGATGTTGGGCTTCTCTGTGCATTTTCACAGAGCTAAGCAGTTGGCTTGTTCTGCTTAGTTTCGGAGAACAGTGCAACTAGCATGGGTTGCTCTGCCCATTTATGGAGAGTAGTGCAACTGGGCCAGTTCTGCACATTTCTGGAGGGTGGTGTAGATGGCCTCACTTGCTCTTCACAACTCTAGAGAGTAGTGCTAGCTTGCTAGAATTGCATATTTCTAGAGAGCAATGTTAGTTGGCTTGCTCTATGCAATTTCTACAGAAAGGTTGGCTAGCCTAATCTTGGAAATTTCCGAGTGCAAGGCAGCTATTGGGCTGCTCTATGCAATTCCCGAGGGGAACACAAGTTGTCCTCCAGGTTTGTGCAGTTTTTCCCATTAGCTTATTAACCGGGTGTGAACAAAGTGTTGGATGTGCTTATGGTTGTCCAATGGGACAACTGAGTGAGCACAAGTTGTTAAACGACATATGAGATCAAATAAACACTTGTACCTGATAAGTGCAGGATAGCAGCGACGATTTCGAGGAGGGAGGCTCCAAAATGAAGCAAAGGAAAATTTTTGGAGGGAATGTTGTTGCCACTACAACATTGGTGACACACTTGTAGAACTCCAGCGCTCTGTATGGACTTTGTTCATGAAGAGTGAGTCTAACTCCTCTAAAATTATTGTTTGATTCTTCAATTACCATGGCTTCAACACTAAGCTTGAGCTAAATATATAGTCCCTTACCATTCTCTTGATCAGTTAGCACACATTCCAAGCCACGTCAAGCCAGTTGTTTTGATTGGGGATGAGGGGTATATTGGTACACAAGTAATAAATATGTTAGAGACTTAGTTTCATCTTTGGTGTTGCTCTGCTACTAGCAGGCCTGAATAGTACCCCGATGGAGTACGCAGGAAAACAAGCATCACTCTGCTTCTAGTGAGCCTAGTTAGTACCTAGATAGAGTTACTTGCATCACCTCACTGCCCAGGAATCTTTTATCTTCTTTCACCTTATTTATTTTTCATTCTTCAAATTTTTTATTTTTATTTTTCAAAGAACATGTGCATAGGCACTTACTTATTTCTGAGGAAGAAGAGGAATCCCAACTTATTGAGAAAAAAAGAGGTTGTCTCTTCAGAGAAGTAATTTATGTATAACACTAACAATACTTGTTAAGGTTTCCCCCCTCACCTTACTCTACTTGAGTGAGCTCACAAGGGTTAACCCAAAATAACCGATTAGAGTAGGTTGTATGGTTAAAGTGCAAGCGTTGTGTTTTCACCAAGATTCACTCTGAACTTAACATATTTTCCATCAGAGTATCATCAACTGAAGACAACAAGCTCTTTCATAAAGAGAGAGGACAACAGGTAACTAAGTGTTTATAGTTGTACAAGTCCTCTTGTACTTTACCTTGCTTTCCTCGAAAGCCATACATGGTTTCATGCAAAACTAGGCCTATGGGAAAAAAACAAGCAGACAAATAGAAATAAAAGGATAGAAGTAAATGAAAGAAAAGAAAGAAATAAAAGCAAGAAAAAAAGCAACACAAACAAGGCAAGCATGCAAACAAATAAAAACAAGGAAACAAACACTAATCCTACCCCTAAACTAAGTAGTGGATGGGCCTCTTCATGTAAAGTGATATTTCCAATGCAGCCATCAGTGCATTGGTTGACCCATGTTAGTGAAGGTGTGGTTTATGAGAAGGATAAACATGTAAAATAGCAAACATGAAAGATATAACAGTGAATACCAGAATGCTCCGAGTTTAAAAATATCCACAGAGAAGAAAAGAATAAAAGCACAAGACAAGCATTTTGTGGATGTATCATGGTCATGCTTCACACTGTGCACAGACAAAAAACATGCACACTCTTTTGATCGTGACAAACAAGTGAACATGGGAAAGAAAGACAACTTATGTTTAGCAAGAGTGCTCGCTGTGTATGATTCCTCCAGTGCATGAGTGATAGGATCATGTGATTTAGGTGGAGGATCTGAATTCTGTGAACTAGATTGATCTTTAATGTAAACAGGAGAATGATGAGGAGCCTTTGGAGTTTCAATATATTTTTGATCTAGAGTGGAATTTACCTAAAGACAGTGAGGACCTAACATAACCATTATCTCAGGCTAAATTTCTTTAACAACTTGTGGGGTTTCCACTTCGTCAACAGGTAGATCATTCAAGATGGGTGGCTTAGAAAGATTGACAACGAATGAGTCAACATCATGATCGAATGAAAGAGAAAAGAGATCACGACAACCACGATCCGAAAATTTGATATGTCCATCAGCATCCTCATGATCTAATGAATCATATAGAGATGAGAAGCAATAATGTTCACCCTCTGCATTTCCAGAAATGACAGATCAAAAAATGAGTGGATTTGCAAACACAAATGTGTCCTCTCCACTATGCAATGATGGAATGACATCTGGTGTATCCTGTGAATGATCAAAGGAAGATGCATTTGGGAATGTATTCTCACATGGAAAATAAAAAATAGTAGAATCACCAAATATGTCAGGGAAAAGTGGATGAGGTGCGAACAGAAGGAGGTCATCCTTCACCGTGGGCTCTTCTTCATATTCCCACACACTCATCATAAATGATAGCACAATTTGGTTGCTCAACACCAACTTCATCAATAACTTGATCCTCATGAACAACAAGTGTGGAGTCTGGAACATGAGAACACAACACAGTACAATCCGGAGGACCAATAGAACATAGGGATGGAGGTTGAGGAAACACGTCCACATGGCAACAAACAACCTTGCCAGCCAAATATGCTTAGAGATCAAGAGTAGGTGAGGTGGGAGGATGTGACAGCTCAACAAATATATGCACACCTTCTCTTGCCTCAGACTGCAGGGCCAGAGCTATTTGATGAGATGAGGATGGATACTCAGTTGTGACAGCAACCATGTCTGCCTTGGATTTAGCAGCTCTAACATCAAGGTATGTTGGGGTTGGTTCGAATGATACTAACACTTGCAGATTCTAAGATATGTGAAGAAGATACTGAAATATTTCATTGAGAAATTTCCAATCAATTTCATATGATGGGAATTGAAATGCAAGATTACGAAAGCGATCCTAAAATTGCGCCAAGGATTCAGTCGTGGCTTTACGTAATTTGAGAATATTTTTATTAAGTGTTTGACAGTCAAACTTATGGAATGCATTAGATAACTCTATAACAAAGTGACCAAATGAGTGAATAGATTTTTCGGGCAGTGTGACGAGCCATTAAAATGGGTGCCCATGAATCGTGAATACGAATAGCATGCAGATGACGTAATCCTCATGTGTTTTGAGGCTATCACATAGATTGGGAAAGGAAAAACTATGCCTCTTCCAAGTTGTTCCGCCTTCACCTTCCTATTTGTTCTATGACAAGAGATTCCAGAACTCCTCTAATATTTCAAAGTCATCTCCATAAGACATACATCTTGTAGGGTGAAGTGTAACATAAGACATGATAGATGCATGAAGATTAAAAATAGACGATGAGGACTTAGCTTTTCATCCGGCCCTCCTTCTAGCACCAGAAATGTTGACGGTGCTAGATCCTCTAACATGTCAGGGGATCTCCCTGGTGAGAAGTCCCAACTAGACCGGTAAGAAGTCCCAACTAGACCTCAGACCATTTGGAGTAGGAGTCCCAGCAGTGGGTAGTAAAGTTATGCCTTGATTGTGATAGTGTGCATAGGTAAGCAAGATATCCTTGTCGAAAGCAAGTGTGTGACCTTGTAGCAAGTCAGGCAAGATGCATGGGGAGGTTCTAACACACAGATGGGTAAAATAAGTATATACTTAGAAGCTTGTAATAGTATGTAGCCTGAAAGGAACACATGAGATTAATGACATCATAAACTAGAAAGAACAATAGTCAACAATCCAAAGTGATGAGTTAAGCCAACAACACACTTCAATAAGATTCATACAATCACATACAGAATAGTCCATACATCAGTCTGTAAGTTAAAACTACATACATTGCTAAAGTAACTAGAATATTCAAGCTGCAATAAAAAAATATGCATGAAATGTTTCATCTCTATTATATTATATAAAGTCAAAGTTCCATCCATGCATATGAAGCCTCAACACAAGGGATGAGTGGCCGGAGTTCCTCATAGTTTTGGATCAGACTTCAGATGTGTAGTTTTTCCAGCTCTACCTATGACTTCATCGTCTTGTGCAAGTGAAGTGGGGCTCCCTTTTACCACATTATCCATGTTTGTACATGATCAACTATGTAATGTATATATGTGAGTGTCCGCACTATCTTGGTGCAGAGCTACTAATGACCATGTAGATGGACAACTACCTTGTGCACGGTGATGAACCTGTGATATAGTCTCCACGTGATTGCTTCAAGAGTTGATACTTCAGCAAGTATGGATTTCTTCATCTCTTCTCTGGAAGATCCTGTTGATTTTTCCTCTCTCTACCTGGATTCCTCCAACTCCTTTGCCATGCACTCATTTTATCAAGAACTTAACACTTAAGCTCATGGCTTCAACATAAGCCCTTATAACATCAGGCAAGGTGGTTGGCTGTCTTCATACATATTACACAATCACTAGTTCTTGAAAGTGTGCAAGTGATGCATGCTCATTCGAGGTGCGCACTCTATGTGCATGTACAAATATGTGATGTGATTCATCAAAGGCTATGTTATACACCTATGTTCCCAGATAGTCCTCAAGGAGAATGGTATCCCCTTGGTCACTCCAGACTTGCTCTACTGTTGTAGCTGGTGAATCTTGTGGAGTGACCTTGGTTTCTTTTGGCATGAGGTTTGTATCCTCGTCATGTTTCGGCTACTCCATTTCCATGTCCATATGTTCTACTATTGGTTCATCCTTTGGAGTAAGTTCCTATTCCTGTGGTTGCTCACCCTGTTCCTCCTCTACTGTTAGTTTAGAGTCTTCAACCTGTATCGACATCGTTTGTGATGTTTGTGCACCTTTCACTTCCTCCTGTTCCTATTCATTCTCATGCTATGCTTCCTTCTCTGTTCTGTGCAACTTTTATTCTTTTTGAGCTTATGTTGGACTTCCTCTAACTTCCTCTTTGCATCTTCCAACCTTTGCTTCTCTCTCTTTCTTTGCACTATCCTCCTATCGCTTTGTTACCTTTTTGCATCTATTTCTAAAGCTACCTTTTCCACAAGTGGGTCTTCCTTAAACTTGTATCTTTGCTCTGTCTCTATGCTTTTAGAAATCTTCCTCTTGCCTTTGTCTTGCATAGGTTTGTTGCTTATTGCTGTTGTTGTTGATACTTCCTATGGTGTTGCTAGCCACTCTACTGCCATGTTGGTTGGTTCATTGAGTCTAGAGGAGTTATAACAATATCTCCATGGATCTTCCTCTGGCTAATGACATGCCTTGTGAATCCAAGAATAGTATACTCTTGCACAGTGGTCCCTGCATAAACTATGTGGATCGTATGGATTGAAACTCTTGGTGCCGAAATGAAACTTCTTGAAGTCTTCAACCTCAACACTGCTTCTTTCAAACTCCTGACTGTGTACAACCCAATTCGCATAGGAAGTGTAGGCCATGGTTCCTTCTTCTTCCTATGTAATCCAACTGATAACCTTGTCGAGATGTGGTATGAAACCTCCTTCATGACTAGCTTGTCCATGGCAAACCTCGACAACACATGCATAGATTTCTCCATGGTGTACATCCTAATGAAGGTGCCCTTTGGTGAGGCGTACCAATCTACAATGTTCACCAATGCCTCCATTATTTCTTGCAACATGCAAGGTGAATCTTGTTCAAATATCATGCCTCCGGTGAGGCGTACCAATCTACAATGTTCACCAACGTCTCCATTATTTCTTGCAACATGCAGGGTGGATCTTGTTAAAATATCATCGTGTACAGAGGGACAATGAAATGGTCAGATATTCTAGCCATGGCTCCTCAGTAGCTACATTCTGAAAGAAACTTGCAATATGCGTTCACAATACTCTTTGAAGGTGTCCATGCCCGGCCCATGTTAGGAAATTGTTGACGGGCACAGATTGCATCGAGAAAGTAAGAAGACATGAATAATCTTGTTGGTTGATCCTTGGGAAGACTACGAGCATTAGATACATGCACTTTCAACTGGAGAGCCAACATGTCAGACCAACTGAACAATTTTCCTTCACTTGCTAGCTGATCCACCATAGCAACCCAACTTTATGGGAAGGTCTTCATAATCCCTTGGCCATACAAGCGGCATGCTAAGATGACCAAGAATTGGTATGCCTTCCTGAGTGTCTTCGTCCTATATATCTGGTTGGGTGTTGTCCTGAACTTTGTTGGCTCTCTTACTCAATGCTTCAAGATGTCTATTGTGTTCATGTTGCTATTGGGAGTGTAGAATGGTGCATCCATCCTACTCACTCACAATGGCAAATGATATATGTCAATAATCCTTTGTCTTGAAGGAAGAAAGCCTTGCTCCAGTGGCAATGCTCAGTATCATTGTCTTAGGATCAATGTGTGATAGAATCTAGTGGATCACATCCGCACATGGGAACACGGGAAACATGCATGCAACCTTGTACAATCCTGACTTATGGATTTCACATAGAGCTATCAATCCTCCAGATTCTCCTCAAACAGGCCTGGGAAAATGGTGTTGATGTCTTGGCATGTGATCTTGATTTCTTTCTCAATGAATAGGTGTGTGTCTATGTACATGGGAAAGCTCATAGACCCCTGTTTAACCACATCCCCAATACTGCTTTGAACTGTGGTGAGACAATGTCAGCGAAAACATTCGGGCAATAAACTGGTGACCGTTGGGAAAGATTGCGCAGCATTGACTTTGGGAAGCTAGGAGACTGTCAACAGGAACTACACATTATGCAGTTTCAACTACCAATGAGGCTGACTACTGACTAGATCTATGCAATGCACAGTTTAATGAGGTTGATTGCTGGATGAAACTGCAGAATATGCAGAACAGTCAGGCTAGGTTGCTGGCTGGAACTGTGCGTTGTGCAGTTCCAGTGGGTAGGACTGGGAACTGCCTCGCAAGTTTGCACAGAGCACAGCTGGGAGATAGTGTGGGCAACCTCTGTGCAATTCCTAGAGCCAAGGCAGAGCCTTGACTACTAGGAATGCATAGAGCATGAAGGGAGTGACAAGATCTGGGCCAAGACATCCTAGTCTTCCCAATGGAAACCTGAAAACATGAGGGACTGAATGTGTGTGCGAAGTTGGTGCAAATTTGAGTGAAATATACATGCATGCAATTGAAGCAAGTGCGTAAATTAGTCAAACAATAAAACCAAGAAGCTCATGAAGCGAGTCGCCGAAACGACGACTATGAGTGAAAAACCAGTGTTATGCTTGCGACACTAAGGAAAGGTAATGCAAAAATTGAAACAAAACTTCAATAGGCTAAAATAAATCGAAATGCCAGTGATCATTCAATAAAACCAAGGAAACAACACTCATACAAGCTAAAAATGAAAAAGCGATAGACAAAGCAGCAAAAGGCATGAAAATCAAAACTTACTTGGAAAAGATGTGCCAAATGTGCCAAAGGTTCTTAAAGGCCCTGGAAATTCCAGAGCTTCAAGATCAAATGTGAAGAATGAGCTCTGAGGTGTCGTTTAAATAGATTTGGAGAAATAAAAGTTTATGACATACATGCCAAAAATTTAGGAAAAAGCGACACTTGGTAGGGAGTTTCTAAAAACGGCTTTGCATGTATCTCCTATTGCTAAAAATAAATCCCTAAAATCTAGGGATGCTTTTTCACTTTTTTTTCTTTCTTCTTTTTTAGGAAAAGCTTCCTGTCATGCAAAGAAGGAATGCACAATTCTCGAGGGAATCAGGCAACTTGACAACACATGTGATGAACAACCAATGGGGGAAACTTTTGTGTTGTTTTTAGACTGAAAGACCCTGGTTGTTTAGTCGTTCTAGAGTAGTGATGCTGGGCTGGTCTGTCAATTTCCTGAAAGCAGTGGAGCTGGCTAGTTCTGTGTAGTTCTGGAGAACAGTGCAGCCGGTCTGGGCTACTCTAACACATTTTTGGAGAGCAGTGCAGCTGGGCTTGTTATGCATGTTTCTGGAGGGCAGTGTAGCTGGCCTAGCCTGCTCCGCACAATTCTAGAGAACAGTGCCAGCTGGCAAGAACTGTGCATTTCTTGAAAGAAGTGTCACCTCGCTTGCTTTGCGCAATTTCTAGAGCAAGGATGGTTGGCCTACTCTGCGCAATTTTTGAGTGCAGGGGATCTGTTGGGCTTCTCTATGCAATTCTTGAGGAGAAGACAAGTTGTCCTCTAGGTTTGTGCAATTTTGCTCGACAGTCGATTAATCGGGTGTGAACCAAGTGTTGGATGTGCTTGTGGTTGACCGACAGGACAAGTGAGTGAACATAAGTTGTTAAATGACATATGAGATCAAATAAACACTAGTACCTGATAAGTGCAGGATAACTGCGATGATTTTGAGGAGGGAGGCTCCAAAACGAAGAGAAGGCAAAATTTTGGAGGGAATGTTGTTGCCGCTACAACAGGTCCATTACCCTCAATGAATATTAATGTCAGGTGGTGTTTCCATCAATGATAAATGTGGATATTGTTTCACATGGTGTTGTCATTGATGACAAGAAGTGTCATTGATATCAAATGGGTTACCTAAGTATGAAGTAGTGTCATTGATGAATCAAAGGAAGCAGTATGATAGCCATATCTCTTGCATTCCCTCATCAATTGAAGTGAAAGAGCCTTGAAATTTATTTAGTTTATGTCAAATTTAGGATGTCTTAATGAGTCTATGGATGGTATGATTGGATAGTCCTCTATGAGACCTTTTTAATGGTATACTACACTTGGAAAACCCCCTCCTACATGAGAAGTTATGATCGTTTAAATTTGGAAGTTGTAGTGAAAACCCAATACACCAAATTTATGTAAAGTCGCCAAATGTGTTAAAGATCGCACATGTTGAGGGAAAATCCATACATTGGAAAATCAATCAACGATTTCAAGTGTGTGAACTTGTGCATTGTTTGACGTAGTTAAACAATATGCATCTTGTGACTAATCTAATGGTGGTCAAATGATTTAATGATGGATGATGAGTAGAGATGTGTGACATTTAACCTCCCATATTGAACCAATGATATGTTGACATGTGGCAAGGATATAGTAAATGTACAAGTGGCAAATCGAAGTGGCAATACTAGGACAACTTGCAGGTTGAGACAAGTCCACATGGAAGTGTAGAATGATGTGGCACCGTGCCATGTATCATAAAAATATTTATTATTTATAGATAAAAATAAATAAATATATGTAAATGAATACTGATTTTTTTTCATTCTATCCACGATTACATTACATTCACTTAAACAAATAATAATGAGCCAAGATATCGCCTACAAAAAGCACATATTACACCCACTTAAACCCCAAATATTTATAAATATAAGTCCCACTTTAATTCCGACAAATTCAAGAAGCGTGCATCAACATTCGCCGAGAGAATTCCATCTACATTTTATTTTCGATATGCTACTTCGAAACTTTTCCAACCAAATCCCTATCCATATCTTACACGCAATTACTATTAACGGGATGACAGAAGACAGCCCATAAGCTTGTTGTACCACGGCTCCGTTATTCTCGAGATGCTCTGAATCTCTCTTCCACATGAAGATAATGATGAACGGGCTGTAACTGCGGTATCTCCGCCATGGACGCTCTTATTCGCTGCCTCCCTTGAACAGAGGAAGAATGTGCGGGAACCCAAGTCCTCGACCTTATCACCTGGATTTAAACCTGCCAACAAAACTGACAGACCATTAACCACGGTTTGCATGCCAACAAAACTGATAGACCATTAACCATGGTTTCCGTATCAAACACAGCAATCTATATTCTAGGTACATCCACCATTTCTCCGAAATTGGGACATAATTAGGTTCAAGGTGTATCTAAAATTCAACGCAGTTTACACGACTAAAACAAATTAGGGTTCTTACAGTTGATGCAGAATTGTGAATAATGGAGTCCAAAGGAGGCAGGATCATTACTGAGAAGAGGCTTACGCCCTTCCTTGGCATAGAGAACAAGGGTGGCTTTAATTGCATCCTCCACTGTGGCATCTTTGGAGAGTAATGCGCGCAGGGGACCAATGCTCCGTGCAACTGTCACGTTCACCAGCAACTTATTAGCGCCTAATGCCAGATCCACTCGATTATATGTCCAAGACCTGTGTTCCCACTGATCCCGATTGAGAAGCTCAGGATGTGTCTTCGGCCTTCTCATTGTCACAGTCGTATTGTTCTTCGATTTCGATGATGAAAATGAAGATGATGCCTCCCAAGTCTTTTGGGTTTGGGAAGAGCGCCCAGAGTAGCTGGGCGACCTACGGAAGCCTTTTTCATGGTGGAGATTGAAATTGCGAGGTAGTGGTCCTCGATCTGTTACAGAACTGCTCATATGGCCATGTCTAGGCACTGATCCATTTCTTGGATTCGGCCTGCTCCCTGACGTCTTCGCCGCCCTTTTCTCCATGGGATCTCTGATTATAACTTCAGAAGGTAACGTCTGACTTCACCTCAATCTCCGGTATCTGTAATACTGAGCCTTCAGAAATGTTAGCGGGACAGGCTGAAAAACAAGAACCCAAGGACCGACTGCATCGCGGGAGCAAAAATAATCGCAAACCCCAATGCCTGTACTCAGCGTATTGGCTGCAACAGATGCCCACAGGGCGGCCTTACTTCCATCACACATCAATCGAAATATCTGCAACAGATTCTAATCCAATCCAATCCAATCCAGAAATTATACATGCAAAACAATTTAATAGCACATAGGGTATCACTGACCCCTTGAAACGGTACCAGCCATTGTTACAGCAGACAACTTGGTACTGGTATTACAATAAGCGATGGAATAATAGGATGGAATGAACCTATGGCTATGCCAACTTGCACTCCTCCTTATCCTTCACTTTGCCTTTCTCAATGAAGAAGTGCGTGGGGGACTAAATACATGTTGATGCTATAAAGGGCCCGCTTCCAAACTACTCCGGAGACTCACCAATTAGAGTAGGGTGAAGAAAAGTAGCGCCACCCACGTTGTGAGTGAGGGAGAATATAATACGAACGGTCGCACCAATCTCAGAGTCTGCAACCTCCTGTTTTCAAAGTCCAACTCTACCTTATCGCTTCAGTTTAACCTAAAATTCTAGATTGAAGGCTCTTCAAATCTGAACAACTATGACGTGGCATAACTTATCGACATGTATTATTGTTTCCAGATTGAATTCAATTACAGTTTTTTCTCATTGTGGTAGGTAAATTGACAAGCTTGAAAATGAAGGGCCATGTATGAAAATAAATAAGCCTTCAGTTGATGAAATTTATTTGTAAAATAACTGGGGGAAGTCGAGGCTGGTGAAGGTATAAGCTCATTTGGAGATTTCTGTTGTGATTTAAATTTATATTTAGCGGTGAAGGCATTATCCAGTGGAATTATTGGAGCGTGCGGGAAGGTCCTTTACTTGGCCTGTTTTGTTTATATAGTATTATCACATGGATAAATTATATTTCTACATTAAATGGGGAATCTATGAGTGAAACGTTTCTCAAGTCACACCCAGTGGAAAACAAACTCTCGTTTGATGGATTACCTATTGATACACGGAAATATCACGTTAAAAACCTATTTTTCAGATAATTCTAGTACACAAATAATTGTAAAATGTCGCACCAAATGACTTACATGAAAATAAAACTTTGAATGACTTTAAACACTAAAAATAAAACTGTAACGTCAAGAAGGTTTGAACCTGAACACAAATGTTGGCTTTCTTATTAAGATTGGACTGTTTTGATGTTTACTTGTGAGTTTAAATATAACCTTCACACCAATTTTGATTTAAGAATCTACAATATATTATTCCAATCTTACTTGCGTATTGATGATAGGACTATATAACATTTTCTTATTATTTAATGGTGCAAATAATATTAAAAAATTAAAACATTTTTATTATTTTTATTAGGTTGTTCATAATAATAATATTACTATAACTATATTAAAAATATCAATGTTGTTGATATAGTTGAAGGGTTTATAAATATAACAAAAAAGTGTTGTAACAAAAAAATTACTTTACCATGAAAAATGTCTTACCATTTCATACATTTACTTGATTAACCATGTATAAAAATGTTATGGGTTAATTTTAACTTGAGAAAAAAAAAGAATTATACATCTTATTGTAAAATGGACCATTTTGCTAAATAAAATTTGTTTATATATAAATGAATGTTATAAATAATAATAAGGAACTTATTGTGGAGGAACTTATTAGAATTGGAATAATCTCAAATCCCTAGGAAATTTGTGGGCAAGAAGAGCCAAGTGGCACAAATATAATTTTTTAATTTTATTAAAAGTAATGGACGATTTTGCTAAATAAAATTTGCTTATATATAAATGAATGTTATAAATAATAATGACGAACGTGTCCAGGAGGAACTTATTAGAATTGGAATAATCTGAAATCCCTAAGAAAATTGGTGGGCGATGAGCCACGTCAATTAAAAAATAAAAATAAAAAAAGTCAACATAGCCTCATCCACCTTAAGTTGAAATAAGAAGCCTTAGACGAATATATTATTTACATGAAAGGTGGAAAATGAAGTTGATCATATCAATAAATCAAGCTAGATACCAAATTGTTATATGAGACTTCCTTGTTTGTGGGACAAGGGAGTGATTTTGTTGTTAAAGTCTACCTTAAGTTGAAATAAGAGCCTTTCGCATATATATTATTTATATATTATTCACGTGAAAGGTGGAAAATGAAGTTGATCATATCAATCGATGGGTCTAATGCCATATTGAAAGAACAACAAAGGTGGGGAGCGGAAAAAAAAAAGATTGGAACTGTGGTGCTAGGGTTTTGGAGTTTGGCACCATGGCAGATCGTGCAGGGGGGAGTGTGGCTCCCTCCTACAATCAGGTTGTTACAAATCGAAGTAAGGATAAAGGAAAGTAGAATTTTAAAAAACCTCTGGAACAGGTTTCAGAAGCAAGAAGCAAGGGAACTCTACGAAGAAACAGACTTCAGGAATAGGAAGGAGATCAAATGGACACAAACAAGGAGGAGAATGGAGGCAATAGTGAAAAATCTACTTCCACAAGAAATAATGGGGTTTGTAAACCCAAGTCGAGCACCATCCCTCAGGTCATATTAAGTGATCTGGCGCTTCAAGCGCACAGAGATCATATGTCCGAACATGCGATCATATGCAAATTTATGGGGTTATAGCCGACGGAGAGGGTGCTACACATCTAGATAAGAAGTCATTGGATTCCAGAGGGGGATATACACCTTCATCTGGGATCTAAGGGCTTTTTCACAGTGGCGTTTGCAATCCTGGAGAATAAGGACAGAGTATTCGAAGGAGGGCCATATTTCTATGTTGTTGCTAGACTCTACATGTGGCCATGGACGATGAACTTTGTCTCGGAACTTGAAGCTTTCACATCAATACCGGTATGGATTAGATTATACTCCCTTCCTCTAGATTATTAGCTACCAGAATCTCTGAAAACAATAGGCAACAAGCTAGGACACTTTCTAAAGATCTCAGAGGCAACTCTGAAAGGAAAATACACAGCCTTTTCCTGAATACGTGTGGAGATAGACTTATCAGGAGCCCTTCCAAAAGCAATAATATTAGAAGTATATGATGAGGAATGGGTGCAAACTGTGGACTATGAGAAAATCCCATTCAGGTGCCACAAATTCCATGAGCACGTGCATTTAATCAAGGATTGCCCAAAAGATAATATGGAAGGTAATACGAAAAGTACTATGGATAAAAATCATGAGGGTTTCACCAAGGTTGGGAGTAAAGGCATGGGTGGGAAACTTACACAAAAAAATAGGAACGAAAACAAACATTCAAGGCACAATCAGTTCCAGATCTTAGAGGAAGAAGAAGGGATCAAGGAAACAGTCCAAGACAACGAGAAAATAATAAATGAGAAGGGAAAGGAAGATGACATGGAAGGTATCACAGTAAATAGCCAGCAAAAGGAGGATCTACCAAGTTGCATGAAAATAAGTAGGGATTTAGAGATGACTCCAAGTGAAGTGGGTACAAAGGATCGTGAACTGAAGGAAATTATAGACAGGGAAAATCTAGATCTACAAAATATTTCAGAACAAGGGTTGACCATAGGAGTGGAATCTTTGCCAAAAGAGGAGTATGATAGAGTACAATATCTCTTTCTATGGAGATCACAGTCGAAGGGACCTGGAATCAAAAGAAGTCGTGATAACCAAGAACACAGTGGGGTCAAAGTGATGGAGAATATACAGGCACAATCTCCAAAGAACTCAGGTAGGAAAAGAGGAAGGAAAAAGTAGAGTGAGTTGCTGAACAAATGTTGAAAATTATTGATTAACTCAGGTAAGATGAAAGATCTTACCAGTTATTATTTTACTAACCTTTCTTTATAAATCTCACAACTTGGAATATTAGAAGCCTAGGTAACAAAAGGAAACAAAGAAATCTCAGGAATAGAGTTAGAGAAGAAAAACATGATAAGCTTTTTATTCAAGAGACAAAATGCTCAATGGATAAGATTAGAGAAATTCATAGTAAGTGGCTAATCAAGTATGAGTATCTAGAGGTTAAAGTAGACAACTTGATGGGGGAGATTCTCACACTGTGGAATCCTCAGAAATTTACTATCCTAGATGTTGAAGCATCTAGGAACTATCTTTCTATGATATGTCAACCTGTAGGTGATAAGGTAACATATATGATCACAGATGTTTATGGACCTCAAAAGCAAGCAGATAAACTCCAATATCTGATCTCCCTTAAGGATCTTAGAGCAAGACACCCAATTAAGTCTTGGATCGTTGCAGGGGATTTCAATATGATAAAATCCCTTTCAAAGAAGAAAGGTGGTACTAGACAATTAGGAAGAGACTCCATGTCCTTCCAAAACTTCATAATGAACATGAGGCTAGTGGAACAGAAACTTTAAATGGAATCTTCACCTGGAACAACAAGAGGGGAGGGGCTTTCCAAGTTGCCTCCAAACTTGACAAATTTATTATTTCAGAGGACCTCATTCTGATAGTCCCAGCCATGATAGTTTCCATTCTACCCTTTGGAGGTTCGGATCATTGGCCAGTTCAGTTGGAGTCTACCTTTATGGGTACGCCAAGAAATAGACCTTTCAGGTTTGAAAATGCCTGGCTCTCCCACCCTAAATTCACCAGTAACATTGACAAATGGTGAAAAGAGGATTTGAACATTCAAGGCACTAGAAAGTTCATGCTCCAATAGAAACTCAAACACATAAAATCTCAACTCAAAGAGTGGAACAAAAAGGAATTTGGTGATATCTTCCAAGCCAAAAGAGAGGCTGAGTTGAAACTCCAAGAGATCAATCAGAACAGTATCACTGAGGACTTTACCGAGGAGAGGCAAAAGCTCATAGACTCTTTGCAAAGAGAATGGAAAGAACGATGCTTGCAAGAGGAAATTTTCTGGAGACAAAAATCAAGAATACAGTGGATCAGAGAGGGGGAAAGGAATACAAAATTCTTTCACAAATCCACCATGGCTCACAGGGCTCATAACATAATCACAAAGCTCAAAGAACCTCAAGGGATAGAGCTTGTTTCTCACAATGATATGGAATCAATCCTTGTACAACATTTCCTTGGAATAGCAAAGGAGCCTCCAGAGGATAGATCTAGGTTCATCAGCCTTTTCACTCAGTATATACCTTAGTTGGTCACCAGAGAGGACAACCATAATCAAAACAAGCTAGTGTCAGAAGAGGAGGTCAGTGAAGCGACCAATGAGATGCAAAATGGAAAAGCCCCAGGCCTAGATGGTTTCAATGTAGATTTCTTTAAAGCGTGCTAGGAAACTGTTAAACAAGATATACTTGAGGTTGTGGAAGACTCAAGAAAATCCAAAAAGATTTTGAGGGCTCTTAATGCGTCCTTCAAAGCTTTGATCCCAAAACAGGAAAATGCCATGACTCCGGAGGGTTTCAAACCCATAGCCTTATGTAATGTTGTGTACAAAATTATCTCCAAAGTGATAGCCAATAGACTCAAGCCCCTTCTACCATCTCTTATCTCGAAGGAGCAAACTGGTTATGTGAAAGGAAGACAAATCCTTAACAACATCATTCAAGCTCATGAGGTAATACACTCTCTTAAAAGAAACAAACAAGCTGGCATGATCATTCAGCTAGATCTTGCAAAAACTTATGATTAGTTGAGTTGGTCTTATGTCAGGGCAATCCTCAAAGCCTTTGGCTTCGACCAAAATTGGATAAGATGGGTCATGGCACTCATAACCATGACCAACTTTTCTATCTTGCTAAATGGTGCTCCATCAAGAACCTTCACAACTTCTAGAGGTCTCAGACAGGGAGATCTGCTCTCTCCTTTCCTCTTCGTCCTCATGATAGAAGGGCTCGATAGAGCAATCAAAATGGAAAATGTTGAAGTTCGGATAGAGGGAATCAAACTCACCTTGGATGGAGAAGCAAACACTCATCAACAATTTGTGGATGACAATATGCTACAAGGCATCCCCATAGTCAGAGAAACCCAGGCGATCAAACACGTCTTAAAAAACTTTGCTATGGCAGCAGGCACTGAGGTAAGCCTCCTCAAATCCAAGGTTTTATTCTTTAATACTAACATTGCTATCCAAAGGAATATCACCAAAATTCTTGGGTTTCAAAGGGAACTTCTTCCTTCAAAGTACCTAGGCATTCCTGTCACTATTAAACCTCTAAGCAAGACAGTGTGGGAGACATTAATAAATAAATTGCAAGACAAGGTCAGAAAGTGGAAATATAGGACTCTGAATTTGGCAAGATGCCTTGTGCTCACACAAGCTATCTTACAGGCAATTCTCGCTTTCATGTTCTCAGCCCTTCCTGCTCTTGAAGGCATTAAACATCAAATCAAGAACATACATAGAGATTTTCTGTGGGACAGAGGAGAGGGAAAAAAGAAGTGGGCCTTAATGGCTTGGGACAAGATATGTAAGCCCAAAAACCATGGTGGTTTGGGGCTTCATGACCCTGATACTCTCAGTAAAGTCTCAGGGGCCAAACTTTGGTGGAGATGGATTAAGGAGCCAACAGCTCGATGGGCTAAGCTGTGGAAACAAAAATATGCCAGGCATTGGCAGGAGAAGGATTACATTATAATGTCAAGGCAAATCAAGGGCTCTCAGATTTGGAACCTTTCATGGGAAAATAAAAGTATTGTTTAGCAACACAACTTCTGGGAAATTCGAGCAGGGAATCTTGCTCGTTTCTGGGAGGATAACTGGTAATAGGAACCAAACCTTTATAAAGAGGAATTAGCAGATCTCAAAAGTGACATAGAAAACAAAGGCTTACTCATAGTCAAAGACTTCCGGGACTAGAAAAGAAATGATGGAAAATGGAGGAGGTGGAAGGATCTAGGCCACAGTAATGAGAGTCCCATTAAAGCTTAGGCATATGCTCTCTCCCATGAAATTCAGAATAGAAGGATTCTAGTTTCCTCCTTACCTAACCAATTAAGGTGGGGAAACAACAATGAAGGCGACTTCAAACTCAAAGAAGCTAAACTGGAAATATCAGGATTTAATTACTTAAATCTGAATCAAGTATGGAAAAATCTATGGCAGAGCCCTCACTAGATGAAAATAAATCTTTTCATTTGGCTTGTGCATCAAAGGAAAATCTTAACTTGGCCGAATCTCCTAAAAAAGGCCTTATAGGTCCCTCCAAATGTTACCTCTATGACCTACAAGAGGATATGATGGAGCACCTTCTCAACATTTATCCTTTCACATCCCATGTGTGGGATTGGGTGGCCTCAATTTTTAGACATACAGATCATGACAATCTCAGCATTTCCAACACTTTGAGGAACTGGAGGAAGAATTTCTTAGGGAATGAAATCATCAATAAAGCATGGACTTTGGTTCCAGCCTTTGTTATCTGGAATGTTTGGAAAGAGCAGAATAGTAGGATCTTCAAAAACAAGGGAAGCATGCCACACCATGTTAGGTAAAATTGACTCAGGATAGAGTCAAAGTTGACGAGGTTAAATAGTGATGGTTTTGGGGCACATGGTATTGTGCACCCATAGTATTCTTCCCGTGGTATTATATGTAATGGAGCTTATAAAAGGTTGGAATGACTTCATTGTAATGCAAGACCTGGAGGTGAGCAATGAAGGCTCACTTGGTCAGATTGACCAGGGTTTTGGCCAATTCTAATGAGATCTTATTAGGATGGGTTTTTCCCCAAATTTGGTGTTTTCTCGGATAAACATTTGTGTTTATGTGTTTATGGTTATTGGTGGTTATATTTATATTTATTCCTCTTAGCAATTATTTATGTTATGCAGTAAATTCCTTAACAAATTTTTAACAACTGGTATCAGAGCTAGGTATTGGCTTCAAAGGGATTCTTTAATGCCAGGGGTTTATAGTGCCTGATGAGATCAATGCAGCCTTTTTCTAAATCTGGGTTTGGAAAATAATGGTGGAACAATCATACACAGAAGAACCTCGAGGAGAATGTGTGGAAGATAGTGTCGTAACTGTGTGCATTTGTGATATTTACTGGTTTGGAACATGATGACGACTTGTTCGTGATTCATGCGGTTATTTAAAGAAGGTTGAGAGATACCTTTGGTAATATTAAAATTCAACACTGATTTTGTTCGGAGTTTTTTTCGTAGGGAATCGATAAGGGATATTTCGTGTGTGTTCTATGTTGTGTTGAAAGATGGAGTAGGTATGGGCTGCATGCAGGTCAGCAGAAGAAAATTGTTCATGCAGCTTCAAAAATTGTTCGTTTTCTGCTACGTGAGGCCATCGGTGCTGGAATCTACAAGGTTCTCGTAGAGCTCGCAGTTGGAGAGATTTGATAGAAGCTTTTGAGAAAATCAAATTGAGAGAGGATGGATTAGAATCACGGCAGCAATAAAAAAAAAATAAAATTAATGAAGTCAAAATTATTGCATGTAAATGGCCATACTACTGTAAGAACTGGTAAGGCATGTGTACCCTCGGTGATCACAGGTAATGTCTGGGTTATACCTAGGTGATAGGGGGGATGTTGTGTTAACAATACCCCGAGTAAAAACTTTGAGGGGGTAAGAGCTAGAGTGAGCGGGATTGTCTCACTTAGCAGGTTTGGCTCGAGTTAGTCAAGGAACCCCAAGTCAAGTTTAAGGGGGGAATTGTTAGGTAAGCATGACTCAAGATAGATTCAAAGTTGACCAGGTTAAACAGTGATGGTTTTGGGGCACGTGGTATTGTGCACCCATAGTATTCTTCCCATGGTATTATATGTAATGGAGCATATAAAAGGCTAGAAGGACTTCATTGTAATGCAAGACCTGGAGGTGAGTGGTGAAGGCTCACTTGGTCAGATTGGTCAGGGTTTTGGCCAATGCTAATGAGATCTTATTAGGTTGGGATTTTCCCCAAATTTGGGGTTTTCTTGGATAAACATTTGTGTTTATGGTTGTTGCTGGTTATTTTTATATTCATTCCTCTCAGTAATTATTTATGTTATGCAATAATTTCTTAACAACCGGATCTTCAAAAACAGGGGAAGTACGCCACACCACATAACTAATCAAATTTTAAAGCAGCTCAAAGATACAGTTTGGAAAGAGCGCAACAGTAGGATCTTCAAAAACAAGGGAAGCATGCCACACCACATAACTGATCAAATTTTAAAGCAGCTCAAAGATACAGTAGGAAGTTTGGTGAGAACACTTCCCAAGGAAGCTCCTCAGCCCCAAGAGGAAAGTATCATACTTTAGTTGGGTCTTTAGTCCATAATCCCTCAGGACCTGACTAAGGGAATAGGACAACTAAATGCAGTTAGTATAATTTGGAAACCTCCTCCTCGTGGCTTCTTAAAGGTTAACATTGATGGCGCTTCCAAGGGCAACCCAGGATTAGTTAGCTTTGGAGGGGCTATAAGAAATGAATAGGGTCAGATAAGGAAGATCTTCCATGGACATTTGGGAAAAGTCACTAACAATATGGCAGAGCTTATGGCATTAGAACAGTTCTTAGAAATCCTGTTGGACTTGAATTCTCATAATATTATCATCGAAGCTGATTCATAATTAATTATCCGAGCGGCCAAGAAAATTTGCAATGGTTCTTCTCCAGAAAAAGTTTTGAAGAATTGGAGGCTTTTACAGATCTTTCATCAGATCCAATCCCACCTACAAACCTTAAAAACTTTTCGCTTTGTTCATGTGAAAAGGAAAGCTAACATGTTAGCAGACTGTTTGGCGAACAAAAGTGTATCCAATAGGAACAGGGATTCGAGATTTATTTGGGAGTTGCTTTCCACAGGGAAATTGATGGAGGACTGTCTCTGTCAGGCGGAAAGAGATATGGAGCTATGGACTAATAGGTTGGAGAGACACAGTTTAGGAGATAAAGATTTCGGAAGGAGGGCACAAGTTTCATCTGGTTCACCTGATTAATGGCCAACGCAAAGCAAATGAATGTGCAGGTCTATCAACATTGTGTCCTTTGCTAATATCATTTAGTGGTTTATCAAACAGAATATATACAGTTTGTGGTTTTTTGGGTTAAGGGTGTTGGCATTATGATTCTGGTTTGGTACTATGGCACAGGTGTTGTACTTGATGGAAACTCACTCTAGTGGCAGATCTCAGTTTAGGCACTTAAAATCATGGAAAATAAGTTACCTGTAGGTAATCCTAGAAGAAACTGCGGACCCGCAGGTATGCTGACCAAGGAGTGCGGTCATACTCGCAGGTGCTCTGTTCAGAAGGTGCGGACCTTAGTTTTACTCACTCCAATGCAGAAAAGCGCATGCATGTGGGAATCTTCATGAATGGTTCATGGTTTTAGTCCGACAGTTTTTGATCAAATGGTTTTGGTCCGTGGTATTGTATCCAAAAGTACTGATCGCAAGTATTGGGTTCATGGTATTGTGTTATTATGGTTTTGGACCATGGTATTATGAAAGGCTTGCCTATAAAAAGGAAAGGAGATCACTTGGCTAGTTACGAGTGAATATTTGAATATCTTAAGATCTGAATTTTTGGGTGATTGATTTTAAAAGCTAGATCTAAATCAAGGAGAAAAATTAAGGTGAATATATTGATAAGACGTGATCTCTCGGGCGCATGAGCAGATCTGTGGATTTGACTGATTGTGGCACATTCGAGGACTATTAATTTGGCCCTAATCAAAAGTCCGCAGGTGATACGAAGGCGCAGTGCGGGGGTACGCAGCGCAGCAAAAGGTGCAGTGCGGGGGTACACAGCCCAGTAAAAGGCTCAGTGCGAGATACGCAGCACAGGAGAAAGCGCAGTGTGGGCCGCACGCAGTGCTGCAAAAGGATGAGTGCAAGGTACGTAGTGCGGGAAAAGGCACAATGCGGAGGTACGCTGTCTGTCAGACACTGAGGGTGCGGACCTGAGAAAATGTACGCAGAGCAGAAGAACCACCAGTGTGGATCTGCACAGTTTAGACTCAGAAGAGCTGTGGATATTCGCAGGCCCCTCTTGGTGAAGTTGCGAACTTATATTGAAACTGTTGTTGACTATCTTTTATCTATTGCAGCAGAATTTTGGGTTTATATTTCTAGTATTACTTTTCTGTTTACAACATTCTGAAGAGTTGGGTGATTCATTGGTTGATTGTATAAGGAGATTGGGTGATTTGCATGTACTTGATGACTATTTGATGTCCATGGATCC
>APFE030810344.1:365506-382819 GCA_000404065.3 Pinus taeda
ATATTTACGGAACAATTACAAAATTAAGGCCTTTCAGCCTTAAAACGAACTCATGCTCGGCTACATCTTGCCCACTCACAATTTTCTTCACAAAATAAGATATCTATTACACCCCTATTGCATTACATTTATATAAAAAGTCTTATGAACACCGATCCTATCCTCTTCTGATTTTTCTCCACAAAAACTCTCCAAAAAGTGTGCATGGCTATTAATAATAGGAAGTCTATCTAGTCTTATCCATTCTCTCTTTAATTTTTTTTCTTTAACTGCTTTAAGGGAGATTTTTCTTTGTTTTTTCCCTTTATTCAGCTCTGCTAGTCCACGTCTTCATGCTCCACTTGGATTTTTCTTTAATTAAGAAAAGGGTGAGATGCACCTGCATCAAGTTCCCAGGTTGCCTTTTGAAGCGCCATCAATGTTGAATTTCAAATAACCTATCGGAGGAGGATGACAGAAGTCCTTCTCCTCTTCCATTATGATCCCCTTCCTATCCAGGCCTTGAGGAATGAA
The DNA here is from genome assembly GCA_000404065.3 of Pinus taeda. Classification (NCBI taxonomy): domain Eukaryota; kingdom Viridiplantae; phylum Streptophyta; class Pinopsida; order Pinales; family Pinaceae; genus Pinus; species Pinus taeda. The sequence continues at coordinate 366,020 of APFE030810344.1, forward strand.
CCCCTACATACCCAGTTGTCCGAGAACTATTAAATCAACCTTTGAGGGAGGAATCTTAGGGTGATTACGAACTGTGGAGTTAACTATCTCCTTAAGCTGTTTCAAGATCAACTCAAACAGTCGATGAGGGGGATTCTTTTCATCCTTGAATATTCTCTTGTTCCTTTCTTTCTAAACATTCCATATAATAAAGCTTGGCATTAGGGCCCAAGCCGAGCTGAGGAGATCATTGTCCGAAAAGTTACTTCTCCAATTATTTAGGGTATTAATGATACTCTCTTTGTCCCTGTCGATCTATTTAAAAATAGTAGTGAATGACTCCCATAACCAGTAGGAGAAAATGTAGCTATTGAGGATATCCTCCAATGTCTCCTCTTGAGCTTCACAGAGCTGGCATTTAGAAGGCCCCAAAATTCCCCTTTTCCTGATATTGTCCCAAGTCAAGATCTTCTTATGATGAACCAACCACATGAAGAGTTTGGTCTTCATCCACCCTTAGTGCCTCTAAAGGTTCTGCCAGATCTTATCCGAAACATGGGAATTCAGCTCTAAGAGAATACCTTTTGCTTCCTTAAGATTAAAGGTGCCCTCTTTATTGTTGCCCCATCTTAGTTGGTCCTGCCCCCCTACTACTAAGATCTTCCTTTGTTCCAACATTCTCCTAAGTACTTTTGCTTTTGTTTTCAAGGGCCTATCATCTCTGCAATTAATGTTTCTCTAGATTCTCCACTTTCCTGTATTCTGAGTATGATCCTAGAAATCCTTTACCTTATTTAAGCCTTGGGTATCTGTTTCATTTTTAAGGCTCAAAAAGTCCTCTTTTAACAATGTTGGTTCATGTTGCCATCTATCCTCTCAGAATAGTGCTAGATCTCCCTCTCTGATTTCCCAAAAATAGTTTTTTTATACGAGGCTTCTGTTCTCCCAGGCTTTATTCTAGATGTATGACCCCTTTATGTTTCCAAACATTCTTATGAGGTCACTGGTTTGCCAGGAGCTGGCATATTTTTCTTTCCAGATACTTTCCCATTGAGCTTTTGGATCATGAACCCAACACCACCATAGTTTGGCCCCTAAAACATTATTAAGAATCTCCTGGTCATCCAAGCCAAGGCCCCCATGGCGCTTGGGTCTACAGATTTTTTCCCATGAAACTAAGACCCATTTCTTCCTAGTCTCCTCCTTACCCCAAAGAAAGTCTCTTTGGATGTTTCTGAATTACTGCAGAACTCCTTTTGGAGCTGGGAGAGCTAATAACATGAAAACAAGGATAGATTGTAGTACAGCCTTTGTAAGTACCAATTTTCCAGCCAGATTTAAATCTCTGATGGTCCATTTTCTAACTTTGTCCTGCATCTTATTGATCAACAGTTCCCAAATACTCTTGTGCATCGGTTTCGCAATTAGAGGAACTCCCAAATATTTTGAGGGGAGGGAGTCTCTTTGAAAACATAGAATTCTGGAGATATTTCTCTGAATATCAATATTGGTATTAAAGAAAAAGTTTTTTGATTTGGAGAGATTAACTTGCATACCTGAGCCCCTGGCAAAGTCATTCAGAATTTGTTTGTAGGTTGCTGCTTCTTTGACTGTGGGGATTCCCTGTAACATGATATCATCTACAAATTTTTGGTGAGTCAGAGCCTGACCATTCTCAATTAGTTGAAGGCCCTTAAACTTACCCGTTGCTTTAGCATGCTTGATAGACCAACCAAGTCCTTCCATCATAAGGATGAAAATAAATGGAGAAAGCGGGTCTCCCTGCCTGAGGCCTCTAGAAGGGATGAAAATCTTAGAGGGGGAGCCATTCACCAATATTGAAAAGCTAGAGGAAGTCACTAGGGCCATAACCCATCTGACCCAGTTGAGATCAAAAGCAAAGAAAATTAGAACTCTCTTGTTGTAGATCCAGTTCACCTTGTCATAAGCTTTGGCTATGTCCAATTGCATGATCATTCTAGCTTGTTTCTCGCTAGTTAACGAGCGAACCACCTCGTGAGCTTAAATGATGTTATTTAGAATTTGTCTACCTTCCACATGACCTAATTGTTCCTCTGAAACAAGTGAAGGAAGTAGAGGTTTGAGCCTGTTGGCCACTACCTTGGATATGATCTTGTATACCACATTACATAAAGCTATGGGTCTATACTTGTCACGTGTTTGAGCGATGTCTTGTTTAGGGATCAGGGAGATGAAGGAGGTATTGAGCACTTTCAAAGTAGTTCTGTTCAACCTAGAATCCTCCACTACATCAATATATCATGTTTAATAATATTCTAGCAAGCTTTAAATAAATCCACATTAAAACTATCTGGGCCAGGTGCTTTTCCATTCTGCATTTCTTTGAGGACCTCACTGACCTCCTCTTCCATTACTGGCCTGTTTAGGTTGAAATTGTCCTCTCTAGACACCAGCTTAGGAATGTGTTTAGTTACATCCTTGATGAACTGATCTCTGTCTGAATTGTTTTCCTGAGTTATGCCACGGAAGTGCTAAACTAAGACAATTTCTATTTCCTCATGGGAGATATGAAGCTCCCCATCCTTTTCCTTGATCGAAGCGATTCTATTGTGAGCTCTATTAGCCATGGTGGATCTGTGAAAAAATCTAGTGTTACGTTCTCCTTCTTTTAGCCATTGAACTCTAGACTTTTGCCTCCAAAATATTTCCTCTTGTTTGCACAAATTCTCCCATTCTTGATGATGTTTATCAACTTGATCACTTTTGACTTTATTAAAGCCTTCCGTGATAAGAGCTTGGTTTAGTTCCTACATTTTGATTTCAACAGATATTTTTCCCACAAAAATATTGCCAAAATTATTCTTGTTCCAATCTTTAAGCCTGAGTTTTATGTGCTTTAATATTTTATGAAGAAGGAACATTCTTGTTCCTTGGATCTGCAAATCTTCTGACCACCATTTTTAAATATTGCTGATGAAATCTGGGTGGGAGAGCCATATGTTCTCAAATCGGAAAGGTTTGTTCTTGGGAGTACCTATGCCCTTGATTTCCTATTGAACTGGCCAGTGATCTGAGCCTCCAAAGGGAAGAACTCTTGCTATTATTTCCTTGTCTATAAGCATAAGATCTTCTGAAATAATGAATCTATCTAATTTGGAGGCGACCTGAGCCTCTCCTCCTCTTTTATTATTCTAAGTAAAGAGGCCATTGTTCATTTCAATATCAACAAGATTCATATTATCTGTAAAGGTTTCAAATGCAACAAAGTCTTTACTTAGAGCTCTAGTTCCCCCTTTTTTTCCGAAAGAGATTTGATCATGTTGAAGTCCCCTCCCATGATCTAAGGTATTCCTGCATGTCTGTCCCTGAGATCCACAAGGGAATCTAGAAACTTGAGTTTATCATATGTTCTTTGGGGGCCATAAACATTCGTGACTAGATAGGTTTCCCTATCTCCTATGGGCTGAATAACTATAGATAAATAATTCCTAGATGCCTCTTCATCTATTATGCCAATTTTTTTGGGGGTTCCAAAGAGTAAGAATGCCCCCTGCTGTATTCTCTACTTTGAATTCAAGAAACTAAAATATATTGAGCCATTTGCTATGAATTTGTCTTAGTTTTTGAATGGAACACTTTGTTTCCTGGATGAAGATTATATCTGACGCTGCTTGTTTCATTCTATTACTAAGCATTCTTTTTTTTCTTTTACTACCTAAACCCATAATATTCCAAGATGTGAACTTCATAATTAAATATTTGTAAAGGAGTGGCTGGATAGATCTTTCATCTTACCTGAGTCTATCATTAGCTTTCCACACTCCATCAAGAGCTCATTCTGCTTTTTTCTACCCCTTTTTTTTTTCGATATTTCTGGTTGCTAATCCAGGGGTTGTTTTCATCGTTTTCACCCCTTTATTATCCTGCTTGTCAATGTTTTCTCCTTTCTCAGATCCCTTAGCCTAAGTTTTCCATAAAAACAACTGCTGTATTCTATTGAGCTCTTCTTGAGGTAACGAATCTACCCCTCCGTGGTTCCCTGAATCAAGAATCCTTCTAGATCTATGTGTTCCTTGTCAAGAATCTCTTGTAGGTCATGGTCCTCCATTTCCATTTCGCTTTGGGTCATTTCCTGGTCCATATCCAGTTCTACATCACTCATCATAGTCTCTTTCTGATTATCAATATCCTGTGTTTTTTCCTGATTGTCTTCTTTCTCCTTTTCCTCAGGACTCCCTTCCATTGCTTTATCTTCTTTTGTACTCTCTTCATCCTCCTCAAGAACTTGGAACTTGTTCTGACTGATCTTTTGCTCTTCATTTATATGTTGCTTTGGCCCTTTTTTGCCTCGTTTTCCTTTATCTACCACTTTGTGAAAACTATCATTGTCATTCATTGTGTTAGCTTTGCCCTTGTTTTCTGCTTTACTGAGAGGGAAGTCTATGAATAGGTGCCCATGTTCATGGCATCTACGACATCTAAACAGAATATGCTCATTTTCTACTATTTGCACCCATTCTTCATCAAACACTTCCAAGATCACCTCATCCAGAAGGGCTCCAGTTAGATCTATTTCCACACAAATCCTTTCAAAGGAAGTATATTTTCCACTTCTTGTGGCTTCAAAAGCTTTGAAAAAATGACTTAATTTATTTCCTATAGTAGATAATGATTCTGTTTGCCAATAATCAAGAGGTAAAGAATAAAGCCTTACCCAGACTGGTACCAAAGTAAAAGTCCCGCACTCTGGGACAAAATTCATCATCCATGGCCACATATAGAGGCCAGCTGCAGCATAGAAGTAGGGCCCTCCTTCAAACACGCTATCTTTGTCTTCAATATTTGTGAACATCACCGTGAAGAATCCCTTTGACCTAAGATGTAGGTCAATGCTTCCTTTAGGTTTCCAGTGATATTTGATCCATGTTTGTAGAGCTTTTTCAGTGGGCCATAATCCCATGAATTTACAGATGATAGCATAAGTCCTCATGTGATCCTTGTGCGCCTACAAAGCAGGATCATTTAAGACTACTCTAGGTGTGATCTCAGCTTTGGGTTTACATGGTCCCTTTTGTTTTTTTCTTTAGTTCCCTGATTTTTGTCTTCTTCCTCCTTGTCTTTTGTATCATTATTTATCTTGGGTATGGTTCCTCCTGTCTCCTCTACCGTGTTCCTTTTCCCTTTCTCGGTGGTTCCTCTGTCATTTTCTAGAGGTTTCTTGCCTCTACTGGCTACATCATCCTTATAATAGGGAGTGTAGCTCCCTCCTTTGCGCCCCTCCATGAAGATCAACCTCTACAACTATCTGAAACCCTCGATGTTCTCCCGCTCTGCCTCGATTGAATTCTCATAACCTTGATATATGCTCTTCTCTTACAAATAACTATTTTCACTACTTATTAACAATTAGATATAATATATTTTTTTAACATAAAAGAGTATATAATATTGTAAAAAAAAAATTACAATTTTACAAAAATTGTGTCCCCGGAGTTTCTCTTACTTTCTCCTCTTGAATCTCTTACTTTCTCCTCTTGAAAAGAAATATGAATATACACCAACCTTTCATAAATAATGCACAAAAATCAACCACGCCATTAGTCGATGGTAGAGTAGACTTTCTCCTCTTGAAAAGAAATATGAATATGCACCAGCCCTTTCATAAATAATGCACAAAAATCAACCACATGATTAGTCGATGGTAGAGTAATCGTCCAAAAAGGTGCTGAGAAAGAAAACCATGTCACCTAAGCTATATAATTGGACAATGGAAAAACTACTCGAAATCTTCCTGATGTGACTTTATGTCGAAAACGGTTATGGTAAAGTAGGTATGCTTGTACCATTAAGTTTAATGTTGATTTTTTTTTTTTTTTTTAATGGGAAATTTTTATTTTTGGTAGATATTGAGCAATAACATGTTCATTTTTATAACCAATTAGATTACAAAAAACTAAATAAAAGTAATATTAAAAAATAACAAATTTCAACATACAAACTTAAACTATAGAAATTTGACAAAAAATTTAAGTCAACCCCAAAGTAATATGAGTTTGACCATTAACTCAATGCAATATCCTCTACCTACCTACCTCAGGGATAATAATAATATATTATTTATATGAAAAATAAAAAATATGTAAATTAAGCCATATCAATCAAAATCAAGAGAGACATCAAATTGTTGTATGAGATATCCTATGCAATAGACAAGGAAGTCATTTTACTATTAAAGAATCTATGTATGTCTACATACTTTACCCCTTCTCCTTCCCCCACTACCCGAAATTGCACTTGTGGATTATTCATAATTTTTTACTCACTATACAATATACAATATAGTAACATATTAGCATGTATTCAATACATTAATAATGTTTCTTCTATAAAATATGTTGAATATACATCTATTGATGTATATTTATTGATGTAATTGTTCCTAGTAATTAGTTATCATGCAAGGCCATATATTATGATTAAATATATTTCAATTAAATATTAATTTAAGAAGGAATGATTGTTATCCACCTCATCTAAGTTCAATTTCTAGAGTGGCATGCCAATCTCTTGAGCTTGTGACAAATTTGGTTTACCCTTGGTATTATCTTGAATGAGGAGAATTTCTTTATAGTTTCACTGGAGATAAATAATACATAGTTTAAAAACAAGATCAGTGTGCCTAACAATGGGTAGCAAGGGGCTTGGTGATGAATATGGCATTGATCATCATGGTTTAGATGTGGTCCAAACTTTTAGGTTCACAAATATGTTAGCATGTTGTGATACCATGGTTCATCAAATGAGATGGTGAATAATTGTTCATTTGGAAGGTCATCATTCAATGGTAAATATTTCACACTTATGGGGAATTTAGAAATGAACTCAGTGAGATCCAAGCCTTTCTTACTTTCTAGGTTCACAAATTCCAATTCAAACTACTAAAGGAAAACAATTTTCAATAGGCATACTTCCCATTAATGATCCATTTACTCAATAGAAAAGTCATAGGGTCAGAGTTTGTGACAACACTGGTTATGCACATTAAGATATAATGACATAATTTCTTGACAGAAAACACAATGGCGAATGCCAACTTCTCCTCATGGGGGTAGGACATAGAGGGTCTAGTTAGGTTCTTGCTCACATAGTAAATGACATGTTTAGATCCATCAACACCCTATTGAAACAAGACAAAGACAATAACGTAAGTGGAAGTTGAAAGGGACAAGATAAATTCCTTATTGAAGTTAGGTGGACTAATCGAAGGAGTAGAGATGAGGGCACACTTAAGCTAAAGAAACTCATGAATGGTGGTGGCATTCTCGGGGAATGAATCTATGCAAGAATTCTTCTCTCTTTTGAAGCCTCAACAACTAGTGTAAGTTGTTAGGGGGAGACACTTCAATGTTGGATTGAACTTTGACAGGGTGAATGATAACACTAGATTTGGAGACTATCAAACCAAAAAGGATGACTCATAGGAACAAAAATGATGCACTTAAGAGAGTTAAGACATATATTATAATTGAAACATAAAATGAGGATGTTACGCAAATATTCCAAATGTTGCGACCATTGTTTCAAATGAGCAGTGAGATCATCGAGGTAAGAAAAGATAATGTGGACAATGTAATGAAAACAATATGACATGGTATGTTGGGAAGCGACTCGATTATTTTTTAACCCAAAGGGAATCACTTAATACGTAGAAGCTCCCCAAGGAATAGTGAAGGCTAATTTGAAAATCAAATGCTAATTTGATTATAGCATGAGAATCTATTCATAAAGGATAAAACTTCATGGTCCACACACTCATTGATAATTTGATTAATAAAGGGCATGGACTAGTTGAATTTTGGACAATCATATCATGAAAATGAGTGTAGACATGAAAGGTTCATTTATCTTTCATGACGAGAACCAAGTTGCAAACTCAAGAGGTATAAGTAATAGGGTAAATGAAGCATGCTTTCTAGAGCTTATTGATTTCATCCTTGATAGAATCTCATTTGGTGGGGTGAATAGGTCTTTGCTTCTAGTAGATAGGGATGGTATCTAGATAAGTGTTAATTTGGTGCTCAATAATGGTTGGATTTAGTCTAGTCATCTTAGACTAGGACCAAGCAAAGACATCTCAAAACTATTTGAATAGATTGGTGTAGAAGGAAATATCTTCAAGTGAGTAGTTTTCTGTCAGCAAAATCTATTCCTGGATTTCAAATTTTATAGAGAAATTCACCTTGATTGTAGGTAAAATATTGGGGAAAAATCACCATGAACCACAAAACCATGTTTAGCAAAAAAAGGATGAAAAAAACCACCCAATCATTTTACATGGGTGTTACCCCCAAACCCTTACGCATGGGGGCTTCTACCCTCTACAAACCCCTCGAACATGGGGGGCTATCACTATCCGTCTCGTGACCCCCTTGCTATGCATCACACAATTTTACAATACATGGGGATAGTTTTGCAATGAATATAACATATTCCAAACATTTTCCCACTTGTTTTCTTCTTTGCACAAAGAGGGTCATAGGAGTACATGATCAACAATCTAGGGAAATATTGTCCATTGTTTCTCTACACCCAAACAAGTTCTCAATGCTTACATATTTTTTTATTGTTTTAGTTTTGGTTAAGGAAATTTAGTTGTATTATAATTGAGGGTAAATATATTGGTGATTCATGGATGTCATGGGAAATATATTGAAAAGTTTTATTGGTTTTCCTAGTCTTGGGTTTATAGGATAAAATATCTATGTTAATGTGTGTGATTTCCATTGTATATTTTTTGTTTTAATCAAGAATTTGTTTACAACAATTAATACTACTATGTAAAAAAACTTCACTTTTGAATCACATCCTCCACAATATCGTTCTTATTGGGTAAGAAAGAACTAACTAATCACTACAAATCACATAAATATTGATTGATAAGCACTTAAACAATGCATGGAAACCATGCATAGTCTAATAGTTATTTTTTAAGTGAATAATTCTATGTTTGTGTTCATTTTAGGCCTACACTGGAAATTTTATTGTGAACCCCAACTTGGGTTCAATCCCTAGTGATGGTGTCTTTTGCCACACCCCACACAACCATGAGGTTCATTGATGATAAATCTTTCATCAATTTTTTATAACTTGCAAATAATTTTTAAATCAAAATATAAAATAATTATCAATTAGACAACAAAAATCATTTCATACCATTAAAAACATTTCATATCATTAACAACATCACTTTGATGATGTCTCATTATTTATTTATGAAAAATAAATATTTGAACCTTCAAAATAACTAATGAATATATGAAAGATAATGATAATGTTGATTATGCAATGCACAGACACTCAGATGATTGACAACTTAGTAGTATCTCATGGGTTCTTCTAATACCACTAAGTTGTCAATCATTGAGCCGAGAGGTTCATTTTATAGCCTAGTGTGAAGGTGATGTGTAATTATGTTTGTCCCTCTTTAATTACAAATAAAATACTCTATAAATAGAAAAGCAATGTTGGCTATAATAAAAAATAAAATAAATATGTTATGCATATTTAATTAGTTATCTATATGACCTAATATAATTTCATGTAAAGTAATTAGAAGTAAAAAAAATACATGAGTAGGGTTTAAAACTCATACTTTTAAAAAATATTTTAAACATGTGATAACACTTCATATATATCTATATATAGAAAACAAATGTTAAAAGAAAATATTTTAATGTCGTATAAAATAAAATATCCAATGTGGATTATGAACAAAATATTTTAATATGAATTAATATTGATGTATACTTAAAAAAAAATTAATAACAAAAAAATCAGTTTGATTTGTGCTGATAAAATGACTCAATGCACATGTTATGTAATCTCTATAACATTTAAAAACACAATTTAAACAATAAAAAATTACATTTATTTTTGCAGTGTAAAATAAGTTTGCACCTGAAGAAATTTGATTCCTCTCGACTCATGTTAGATCCCTGGTTACGATGGATCTATGCTAGTATGAGTAGTATATGTTGGGTTAGGGTCAGTTGTAATGGGAGATGGATGTGCTACTAAGCATTGGAGCTTTCATGCACATGTAAGTTGGACTTTCTTGAATTAGAGAAGTTGTAAGGTTTGACTTTGTGAAAAGATGAGATAAATGGAGGAAGATCCACAGATTGAAGAATTTCGGTTCACATTTCAGAACCACAATCTGGGTCCATCGTCAAGTCTTGAATATGTTTATTTTCCTCCATTTATCAAAAATGCCAACTACAAAAATCTATATACCTTAAAAATATGAGTTTTAGATGGAGATGCTTGCACTGTTGGTGTTGGTCCAACTGGTACTGGTGATGAGTTCCTAAGATCTTTGGGACATGCAGGGGGGCACTATCGAGGATTTGGATTATTCTATGAGGGGGAAAATGTAGGAGCAACGTGTTTTCACTCATGAGTATGCTGAGGTATTTAGTTGTGGTGTTAATTGTAAATGCCATAAGGTTTTTCTATCATTTGGATGGATTCAATGACTCTAGTTGTGGATAAGAGAGTGATTGATAGGGTCTATCATTTTTTTGGAGTTTAGAAGTGGATATGAGGCACTATAATTGTTGTTGTATTGAGATATATGTGGTCTTGAAGAGACCATCCAATATATGATTCATGTCATGATGGAAGTTGTGTGTAGATAATTGACATGTTAGGTATGTATGAAAGGAGTCCAAGAACACGTGAAATTTCATAGATGCCCATCATTAGGTGTAGTGATCTCTCTGTGTTCTTGAGGGTTTTGGAAGTTGATGATGATGCCATCGATATGAATACGGGAGTTGTGATGAAGGTTGACATCAGAAGGGATATGTTTTATATGGTGGTCAATATGTGAAACATTTCTTCATTTCCTCTAGCCGTCCTGTCATCATAAACTCATATTAAGCTTTGAATGGTAGATAAGATCAAGCTCCAAGTCTAAGTGAGTTGGTTTGATCTATCGAGATTGCGCTGGGTCATGTAGTTTGAGTGGTGTTAGCTTTTGAGGACGTGGTTTTTTATCGAATGATTGGAGTTTTATATCTTGTAGATTCACAAATCCAGGAGGGATATTCATTTCCCACATTGCAGATATTATTAAGAGGTTATATCATGGTTTATGTTGCTTCATCATTTTGTTGGAAATACTGAGAGGGGGGGTGAATGATTGTTTCTTTTCATTTGTTACTTTTACCAGTTAGATCACTTATATTTAGAACAAAAAATGAATAATAAGAATAAATGCTTTTATAAATTTATTCTTTACAATAAATCAAGTATAATATATGTAGGGCTCCAACACTAGATGAAGACACCAATCTTCAATCTCCTAGGCTCCAACCTATATCTTTCAAGCATCGACTTTGACTTCCAAGGCTCCAGCCTTGTCAATTTTGAGGCACCAACCTCAAGGGCTCCAACCCTATATCTATTTCAAGCTCTGACCTGGTTTCTTGAGGACTCTGATCCTCTAGGGCTCTAACACTATCCTTCAAGGCACCAACCTTGTCTTTTCAAGGCTCCAACCCTCAGATTCACTTCATCAAGATGTATTTGGTTATACTTCATGGCTCCTAATGCCTTCTTCAATGGGCCCTATCAAACTTCTCTTAGTCTTCATTGTAGTCTCCACATTGCATCATCAATGAAAACCTTGTTCTCTTAGAAGGTGTCACCGCTGCTCTTCATCATACCTACACAATTTCTCCAAGGTCACCTCATGATGGCTTAGTGCATCATGTACTTCAATGTCATCTCCAAGATTAATCAAGGCTTCTTAACAAAATTTATTCAAATGGATATCCCAAGTTCTACACTTATTATTCAACAACAACTTCAAGGTTTGACTCCAAATAGGCAAGCAAGGCTCCAAGGATTCTTTTCAAGGATGCTTGCTTGGAGGTGCCAATATATTAAGATAACTAGCCAAGAGTATCTTCAATGATGTATGCAAGTATTCTTCCTTTGGAATGTCTACACTAATTCTTTACTGTCCAAATATGCTCCAAGGCTCCTAGTGTTTTACTGTCCAAGATTTTTCATTTTCTTAACTTGTACAAACCTCCATCTATCACTTTTGATGCCTTCAAAGAAATATAACCAACCTTCTCCACAGTTGTGTAAGCATTCACCATGTCTTCCACAATTTTATTATCTTATCAATCCTTCAACGTTTTTTTCTAAGCTCTAAGGAAAGGTCACTGGTCTACACATGTTCAAGGCATAAATGGCACAATATGAAATACCAATGTTGTCCCAATATGAACCTGCTCTTCGAGCTTCCAAGACAACAAATATTTAAGACACTTTTCCAGAGATTTGATATTTAGTTCAACTAATTTGAGGTTTTGTTCAACAAACTATTCAACAAACTGCCACAATATAAGGTTCGAGCTGCCACAGTTTAGGAAAATTACACAGTCTAAGCCACAGAGGTCACCACAGTTCAAGGTATGAAGACAAATTGATACAAAGTCAAGATTCCACGTTCTCTTGTTCTTGTTTCAAACCCAAAAAAAATTAAATAATTCCTTTCTTAAGTATAATGCCTTCCTTACGAGCTTTGAGCAATCCCTAATAATTCCTATGATTATAGCCAAAGTTTTGTGTTAGAAATGAAGTCTGAAACCTATATATACATACATACATACATACATACATACATACATACATACATACATACATACATACATACATACATACATACATACATACATACATACATACATACATACATACAAATACATACATCATACATACATACATACATACATACATACATACATACATATATATATATATAAATAGATATATATAATATATATATATAATATATATATATAATATATTTATATATCTATATATATATATAGTGATTTCGGTTAAAAATCGAAGGGACACGCCCATGGAGTGAGTTGAATAAGAATAAAATTGTAGGTTGGCTAAAAAATTAAACATATTTTTATTAACTTAAAAATTTAATATCTCAAAAAATACTCGAAGTTTCAGGACAAATAAGGGCTCATTAGAAAGGAGAAAATATACTCTATAAGATCATATAAGACCAATGTTGATAGGCTACCTCCAAAATGCCAAAAGTTATTTTTCTTTGTAACTGTCCCTATATTTTTTATGTGCAGAAGGTGATTAGGAGAACAAGGCTTTTCTATTGTTTGGGACATCATGGCTTTGTAATTGTTTAGCTCAAAAATATTATTAGGAGTGACATCATGAGTGTATCCAATAATGTCATCATGAGTGTATCCGGCATGTGTGTATTGTCCTGTATCCAAGTATCCAACAATGTCATCATATACGTGTGCAATGATAAGTCATAGTGCAACATAAATTTCCGATTAGGAGAGCTCCAAGGCAATCTTCCAATCATTTCATCAAGACCATAATCAAGTGCCATCAACAAGGGTGGTCATTCATCAAGTGTATGACATCATCAAGTGTAGTCCTTCACATGTCATCAAGTACTTCTAGACCATCAATCAAGGCATATAATTGACACTTGGCACTTGGCACTTCTTAAGACTTCTTCATTAGTGGCTTGATGATGCAACACGGAAGTAGAACTCACAAAAACCCCCAAAATCACCCCGCGGATCCCCTTTTAACTATAACCTAACTATTTTCTTATTTACCGAAATACACTATAAAACAAGCCAAAACAATGGGATTTTACCTTTTGATATTGACGCGCTTATCATACATTGGAATTCAACACATCGACCCTCGGTGACCATTGATCTGGATCTGTTAGATCCGACGGTCATCGGAGATTTCGGGCGGGACAATAGACCGGGGGTTAACCACTCGGTAAAGCAGTTTTCTTCCCCACCTCCTTTGCTACGTGTCGAAGGTTGAATGGGTTTGGGTACCAACCCTTCCAAATAGCTTACCACCTTTGATGTGCCCGAAATACCACTCTTGTAGTGAAACTACTTCACGATCCAACGGTTGCGATATATCGTGATCTAACGACCACGATCTAATATGCCGATTGCAAATTGCAATACACGCTGTCTAGACTTCTTCCACTTCAAAGCTGTGATGCGATAGCCCTTCGTGGACCCGATAGATTATCACCCCTTCTCTATAACATTTTGGATCTGGTTGTATCGCAATGTCGGAATTCGACGGTTCAACAAGCTGGTTCCTCTCCACTGAAGTGATGCGATTTGGGGTCCATAGACCCGATAACATTAGAAACCTCCATCCATAATATTTGAAGTCTGGATTCCAAATCCAAATGTGTTTTGCGTCAATTCTTAGTGTAATTTGGGTTTTCCACTTGCAGGACCAAAATAATATAAGAAACTCATTGATTATTCGTTTAACTCTATGTTATCTATTGTAAAGCGTGAAAATAAAGCAAGCATCAATATCATCTGAATATAAAGAAAACAAGCACTCGAGGATCTCCATGGGCTGTATATGTAATTATATGGACAACACCAATTTATTCATAATAAAATAGTTACAGAGTCTCGACCTTGGGCCTGATTACACAAATAAAGACCTCTGTCTCAAAATACAAACCACACACTATTTTTCTTTCGCTCCACTAAAACCACTCCTCAATCCTCTCTCCCTTTTCATTAAATTTTTCCTCCCTTTTATAAATAGGATATCACTCTAACTGTGTCTAACAAATCAATCCCTATTTTTAATAAATCTAACAAAAAATCTTCTAATTCCTAGCTATATTTCACACCTATGCTAACAACTCATCTTTGAGCCTAAAATAAGACAATTTCTAACTTATTACAATAATGAAATACAAATCATTTCTTGAGAGATCAAACCCTCTCAGTAAAACTGATTTTTGACCAATCAAGTCAATGAAATTCAACTTGTTTAGCCACAACATGTGAACGAACTTTCACATTGCTGGCTAAGTCCAGATGCTCCTACATCAGACTCCCAGGGAAGAAAATAATTGTCCTTCAAACTTTCAAGAGTTACTCCATACTTCTGTAATTTTGTTATTGTAAACCAGCTAGCATCCTCCATTGTCTGCCTTTTCCATTTGACTAAATATTGGAAATAAATCTGTCCTCTGGTTCTTTTGGATACTCTTTTCTACAAAACATCTTCCACTTCTTTCTTAGTTGTCTTTGGCATGGGTTCTTCCCAGTTCACAGTTTGAACTTCATCTCCTGTAGTTTCCTCTTGTAGCTCTGTCTCTGCCTCTTTGTATGGATACAAATATGCAACGTTGAAAATAGGTGATATTCCAATCCCTTGTGGCAACTCAATTTCATATGCATTACTCGAAAACTTGCTTTTAATTCTACATGGTCCTATATTTTTCATTTTTAGTTTATTGTAAGTCATACCAAGAAATCTTTCTTTTCTCATATACACCATCACTAAATCTCCCACTTGGAATTATTTCTCTCTTCTTTTCATATCTACCCTCCATTTGTATTTCTGGCTACTTTCCTGCAATTTTCCTTTGACATCTTCCTGTAGTCTTTGCATTTGTTCCACAAATCTCAAGTAAACTAGTTCTTCCTTCATGAAACTACATTTCTTTAGATTTATTAGCAGTTTCTCTTTCTGCAGAGTTCTTAGAACCAACTTAAGATGCTCTAAATGTTCTTCTTTACTTTTACTAAAAACTAGAATATCATCAAGATAAACAATAACAAACTTGCCTTCATACTCCTTCAAGACTTCATTCATTAATCTCATGAATGTGCTAGGTGCATTAGTGAGTCTGAAAGGCATCACTAACCACTCATACAACCCATTGTTCATTTTAAATGCAATCTTCCACTCATCACCTTCTCGGATTCTTATTTTATGATATCCACTCTTCAAATCTATTTTAGTAAAGTATTTTGATCCACTCAAAGGAAATCTGTACCTGATTGTGATCTTGTTGATGGCTCTAGAATCTGTGCACATATGCCATTCTCCTCCTTTCTTTGGATTTAGTATTGTTGGTACAACACATGGGCTAAGACTTTCTCTAATCAACCCCTTATCCATCAGCTCCTACACTTGCCTTCCAACTTCTGCGTTCTCTTGAGGAGTTAATCTGTATGCTGCTTTATTTGGCAAACTTGCTCCTGGTATTAGGTCAATATGATGACTAATACTCCTAATTAGTGGCAATGCATTCAAAAACTCATCCACAATAATATCATCAAAATCATCTAACAACATTTTAACTTCTTCATGAAAATCATCCATGTTTGTGGAAGTCAAAATTACCTTTGGTCTTCCCACAATAGCAAAATGCAACTCCTCATTCCTCACTACTTCCTGCAGTATCTCCTTTCCACTTATCAGCATAATACTACTTCCAAGTGTTCCTTTGTCAACATCGTCCTTCAATGGCAGCAATGTGTGTTTAGTTCCATCCTTCTCCAGAGTATAAGTGTTTCTCCTTCCATCATGAATAGCTTTTCAATCAAATTGCCACGGTCTTCCCAGAAATATATGGCATACATCCACAGGCATTACATCACATAACATCACATCTTTATACGTACCAATTTGTATCTCCACCTTGCATTGTTCAGTCACAATAATCTGATGTCCCTTCTGTAACCATGATACCTTGTAAGGAGTAGGGTGCATGGTCTTTGTTTGTTCGAGCTTGTCCACCATCTCTATAGAAACAGGATTATCAGTGCTTCCACTTTCAATTATTACTTTGCAGCACTTACCTTTTGATTTACAGGTAGTTCTAAACAAATTCTTCCTCTGTGCTAGTTCTCTAATCTCTGACTCTGCCATAAGCAAAGTGCTTCTCATTAACAGTGATCCACCTACTTCAGGGGG